>CM070431.1:1564586-1609586 GCA_036324595.1 Champsocephalus gunnari
ATAGATTTGTTGTGATGTAAACATGTTCTGAATGCTCGTGGATGTACGAGTGTTTGTTTGTAGGGAGCTAAGAGTGTACAGATGGAGGGCTCACTCTTGGCCGCCTCCAGGTCCCAGACTCTGATGGATCCAGACTGGGATCCGGCCACCACCTGCTCCTCGGACGGGTTGAACTGCACACACTCCACCGGGGTCTTATGGCCCGTCAGACTCTGAGAGAACAGAACGGGTTAGAATCATAAAGGTGTGTTTGATCTGAATCCCATTGGACCAGGGAGACGCTGCCTTCAGGGACCGGCACGGAAACACATCCTGCAACCGTTTGAAGAGGGAGGGGCTTAGAATCTCTGCTCTCTCAGGTGAGAGCGGAGGAGTGGCTCAGATAACAGTGTGTGTGTGTTCGTGTGTATGTATATGCGTGTGTGTTCGTGTGAATGTGTGTGTGTTCGTGTGTGTGCATATATGCGTGTGTGTTCGTGTGTATGTATATGTGTGTGTGTGTGTGTGTGGGTGTGAATGTGTGCGTATATATGTGTGTGGGTGTGTGTGTATATGCGTGTGTGAGTGTGAGAGTGTGTGTGTGTGCGTGTGTATATGTGTGTGTGTGTGTATATGCGTGTGTGTGTATATGCGTGTGTGAGTGTGTGTGTGTATATGTGTGTATACGCATGTGTGTATATGTGTGTGTATATATGTGTATATGCATGCGTGTGTGTGTGTATATATATATGTGTGTGTGTGTGTATATGCGTGTGTGAGTGTGTGTGTGTGTGTATATGCGTGTGTGTGTATATGTGTGTATATGCGTGTGTGAGTGTGTGTGTGTGTGTGTATGTGTGTGTGTGTGTGTGTGTGTGTGTGTGTGTATATGCGTGTGTGTGGGTGAGTGTGTGTGTATATGCGTGTGTGAGTGTGAGAGTGTGTGTGTGTGTGTGTGTATGTATATATATATATATATATATATATATATGTGTGTGTGTGTGTGTGTGTGTGTATGAGTGTGTGAGTGTGTGTGTGTGTATATGTGTGTGTGTGTGTGTGTGTGTGTGTGTGTGTGTGTGTGTGTGTGTGTGTGTGTGTGTGTGTGTGTGTGTGTGTGTGCGAGAGAGTGTGTGTGAGTGTGTGTGTGTGCTACCGTCGACAGACTAACTAACCCCCCAGTGTCAGTAGCCTCTGAATTTCTATCCACCAGGGCGTGCAATGACTTTGCCTTCTTCACTGACAACATTAAGAAAATCAGACAAGCAGTCAGTGCCTCTGCATCAGGAACAGCAGATGTGTTGTCTCTGTGTCCACTTAACATCAATTCAGACACCATGACACAATTCCATCAGATTAATGATAAAGACCTAGAGGACATTATACAACTTCTGAAATCCTCCTCCTGCTGCCTTGATATTATTCCAACAGGATGTTTCAAAGATGTTTTTCCCTGCATGGCCTCAGATCTACTTCATATAGTAAACAAGTCTCTTCACTCAGGTATTGGTTTGAATCCTACTTAAAGGACAGAAACAACTTTGTTTCTATGGGTAAATACACATCTGAGTTGACAAATATGACATGTGGGGTACCTCAAGGCTCTATCTTGGGGCCTCTTCTCTTTAACATCTACATGCTACCACTGGCTCAGATAATGAAAAACAACAAAATAAGTTACCATAGCTATGCGGATGACACACACATTTACATAACCATTTCACCAGGAGACTATGCTCCAATTCAAACACTGAGTAAGTGCATTGAACAAATTAATGACTGGATGTGTCAGAACTTTCTCCAATTAAACAAAGATAAAACTGAGGTAATGGTTTTTGGAGCCAAGGCAGATCTCTCAGGTCTTCAGGGACTGGTCAGCTTCCTGTCCCCAGAGACAGATCTCTCAGGTCTTCAGGGACTGGTCAGCTTCCTGTCCCCAGAGACAGATCTCTCAGGTCTTCAGGGACTGGTCAGCTTTCTGTCCCCAGAGTCAGAACTAAACATGGAGAAGCAGCGTTCAGTTATTATGCTCCTAACATCTGGAACAAACTCCCAGAAACCTGCAGGTCCGCTGCAACTCTGACTACTTTCAAATCCAGCAAGAAGACTTTTCTTTTTGTCGCTGCTTTTAATTGAACTATTCATATCTTAAACTGCACTGTAACTTTAATCCATGTACTTTTTCTTTTAATGTTTATTTTATTATCTTTTCTTTTTAATGACTGATTTTAAATGCCATTTTCTTAATGTCTTTCGTTTTTTGTAAAGCACTTTGAATTGCCTTGTGTTGAAAGGTGCTATATAAATAAACTTGCCTTGCCTTGTGTGTGTGTATATGCGTGTGTGTGTATATGCGTGTGTGTGTGTGAGTGTGTGTATATATATGCGTGTGTGAGTGTGAGTGTGTGTGTGTATATGTATATGTGTGTGTGTGTGTGTGTGTGTGTGTGTGTATATGTATATGCGTGTGTGTGTGTGTGTGTGTGTGTGTGTGAGTGTGAGTGTGTGTGTATATGTATATGTGTTTATGCGTGTGTGTGTGTGTGTGTGTGTGTGCGTGCGTGCGTGCGTGTGTGCGTGTGTGTGTGTGTGTGCGTGCGTGCGTGTGTGAGTGTGTGTGTGTGTGAGTCTCACCATGATGCAGTTGGCCTTGCTCACAGCCCAGATGTTCACCCTGCAGTCCTCTCCCCCCGTGGCCAGCAGGCGTCCTGAACTCTTCCCCAGAGACAGACAGGACACGCTGCTGGAGTGCGCCTCGAACTCCTCTGTACGGCAACAAGGGAGGGACACTTTAATGTTTCCTCCATGACAACAAGGACACGTGTTTAAGACAAGAAACAAAGGGGAGAACAGATCTGTAAAGGGGCCATGTTGTGCTTTCAGTGGTTTCCCCTCCTGCTGCTCCATCAGATGAGGGGGAATGTGTGTGTGCTGCTCAGTCCATCAGGTGAGGGGGAATGTGTGTGTGCTGCTCAGTCCATCAGGTGAGGGGGAATGTGTGTGTGCTGCTCAGTCCATCAGGTGAGGGGGAATGTGTGTGTGCTGCTCAGTCTATCAGGTGAGGGGGAATGTGTGTGTGCTGCTCAGTCCATCAGGTGAGGGGGAATGTGTGTGTGCTGCTCAGTCCATCAGGTGAGGGGGAATGTGTGTGTGCTGCTCAGTCTATCAGGTGAGGCTGAATGTGTGTGTGCTGCTCAGTCCATCAGGTGAGGGGGAATGTGTGTGTGCTGCTCAGTCCATCAGGTGAGGGGGAATGTGTGTGTGCTGCTCAGTCTATCAGGTGAGGCTGAATGTGTGTGTGCTGCTCAGTCCATCAGGTGAGGGGGAATGTGTGTGTGCTGCTCAGTCCATCAGGTGAGGGGGAATGTGTGTGTGCTGCTCAGTCCATCAGGTGAGGCTGAATGTGTGTGTGCTGCTCAGTCCATCAGGTGAGGCTGAATGTGTGTGTGCTGCTCAGTCCATCAGGTGAGGGGGAATGTGTGTGTGCTGCTCAGTCCATCAGAGGACACTCAGGTTAAACTCACGCAGCCTCCATGAGATCTTGGTGCTGTTGGATGCAGCCATTGGACCCGCGCTCAGGTAAATTCATCCACTTCAGTCCGGATCAGTGAGTTCAGACATCAGCTGCTCCACTGCCCACACACACACACACACACACACACACACACACACACACACACACACACACACACACACACACACACACACACACACACACACACACACACACACACACACACACACACACACACACACCACACACACACACACACACACACACACACACACACACACACACACACACACACACACACACACACACACACACACACACACACACACACACACAGTAAAGGTGTGTCACTTGCGAAAAACATACATTTTAATAACATCTCAACAACGTAATATGTTCGTTATGTCACTTGTTTGTAAATTAGTAGCCGTGGCTGTGTACATATGTATGTGTCTGTATTTTAAGTGTGAACAACGGATACCATTGTTGTTTATTGAAATCTACCTTTGTAGTCAGAGGTGGAGAAGTACTCAGATCCTGTACTTGAGTAAAAGTAGAAGTACTCAGATCCTGTACTTGAGTAAAAGTAGAAGTACTCAGGTCTTGTACTTGAGTAAAAGTAGAAGTACTCAGGTCTTGTACTTGAGTAAAAGTAGAAGTACTCAGATCCTGTACTTGAGTAAAAGTACTCAGATCTTGTAGTTGAGTAAAAGTAGAAGTATTCAGGTCTTGTACTTGAGTAAAAGTAGAAGTACTCAGGTCTTGTAATTGAGTAAAAGTAGAAGTACTCAGGTCTTGTAGTTGAGTAAAAGTAGAAGTATTCAGGTCTTGTACTTGAGTAAAAGTAGAAGTACCAGAGTGTAGGAATACTCTGTTACAGTCAAAGTCCTCATTCAAAATGTCCCTCAAGTGAAAGTAGAAAGTATTCTCATCTTAATATAGTAAAGACAGTGAAAGTAGTCGTTGTGCAGATTGGTCCATTTCAGAATAATATATATGATATGTTTTATAATGATTGATCATGAAAGTGTTCTCAAAGCTGGTGGAGGTGCAGCTAGTCTGATTCAACACTTTATTAGATTTCACATCATTCATCCAGATCTGTGAAGTAACTAAAGGTATTAAATACATGTAGTGGAGTAGAAGTACACCACGTACCTCTGAACTGTAGAGGAGTAGAAGTACTCAGTAGCATAACATGAAACTACACAAGTAAAGTACAAGTATCTCTAAAGTGTACCTAAGTACGGTACTTGGGTTAATGTACTTAAGTACTTAACATGACTGTTTGTACTCAAGTACTTAACATGACTGTTTGTACTTAAATATTGTAGTATATAGTGTATAAACAAACTTTAACCCGAGCTAGTTATCCTTACATCCGGGTGACTTACAGTCGTTAGCTTTAAAGCTAGCTGTCAGTTAGCAGGGCTAATTAACGCTAAGCTAACGCTAGATGCTATCTGATCCGTTAGAAACCACATACCGGTCCGTTAGCCTCCGTGCGTGTGTCGGTGGTCCTCTGAGAGACCGGAGACCGTTAAACCGTAAACTGTCTCTTGTTGACCGGTTGCTGCTCCGCTGCAGCTTAGCAACAAACCGACGTAACCTCCGGTGACGTCACGACGCAACGTTTTTGAAACAACATTTGATTCACGAATTTTACTGGGAACATATTAATTACTTAAGGAGTACGGGGATTTTTCATAGGATGTGCGACGTCTTTTATTTTATTTTATTTATTTATTTGTATTATTATTATGCAGGGATTTAGATTGTGAACCAAAAGCGCACACTCCGGAACAGAAAGGTGGCGGTAATGCAACATTGAGCTGGATGCCAACCGCAGTACAACTCGACAAAGAAGAAGAAGAAGAAATATAGGAGGAGGAAGAAGCGAAGAAGCCAGTATAAACAAACATGGCGGCGGTGGACGTGGAGGACGAGAGTCTCCTCGCCTCCATCTTTAAGGACCGCTTCTCCCCGGACTGTAACGCCTATCTGTCGGAGCTGAGCTCCCTGAGGCTGGAGCAGCTGGTCCGGGAGCCGGAGAGACTGCAGGAGGACCGGGCTCTGATCCTCCAGCAGACCCGGGACCTGGCCTTCAGGAACTACCAGACCTTCATCCGGACAGCCAACTGCACGGAGCTCATCTACCGGGACTTCAGCCGGGTGGAGGGCAGCGTGAACCGGCTGATCGGGAAGCTGCCGGGGCTGGGGGAGAGATGCAGGTTAGTGACAACAAGTAACTAACATCCAACAACCAGTGACAACTAGTAACCAGTAACTGCCGGGGTTAGGAGAGAGGTGCAGAGGGGAGAGACTAGTAACTCATGAGACGCAGGTCAGTGCAGAGGGGAGAGAGCCGCGGGACACCCAGAAACTAATTAAATTCTTATTTTAAAGTGACTTGACTGTATCTTACATTTTATTAATCTTGTGTGAATCTGTCCTGTTTTTCATTCTCACCCTGTTGCTGTTTAACTACTGCATTTCCCCACCGGGATCAATAAAGGTCCATCTTATCTTAACTAATTGTGTGTGTGTGTGTGTGTGCAGGGGCTTCATGAAGGAGGCGGAGGAGATCGGGTCGAGCCGGAGGATGAACAGCTTGACGCTGAACCGGCACACGGAGATCCTGGAGATCCTGGAGATCCCGCAGCTCATGGACACCTGCGTGCGAAACGCATACTACGAGGAGGCTCTGGAGCTGGCAGCGTACGTGAAGAGGCTGGAGAGGAAACACTCGACTCTGCCCGTCATCCAGGTGAGGAAACACCCTGAGCTCCAAGGACACTCAGACAGCTCCAAGGACACTCAGACAGCTCCAAGTACACTCAGACACAGCTCCAAGGACACAGCTCCAAGTACACAGCTCCAAGTACACTCAGACAGCTCCAAGTACACTCAGACAGCTCCAAGTACACTCAGAAACAACTCCAAGTACACAGCTCCAAGTACACTCAGACGGCTCCAAGTACACTCAGACACAGCTCCAAGTACACTCAGAAACAACTCCAAGTACACAGCTCCAAGTACACAGCTCCAAGTACACTCAGACAGCTCCAAGTACACTCAGAAACAACTCCAAGTACACAGCTCCAAGTACACAGCTCCAAGTACACAGCTCCAAGTACACTCAGACAGCTCCAAGTACACTCAGACAGCTCCAAGTACACAGCTCCAAGTACACTCAGACGGCTCCAAGTACACAGCTCCAAGTACACAGCTCCAAGTACACTCAGACGGCTCTAATCAAGTGAATGGAATTGGCTCTGTCTTCCATGCTCTCGTCTCCTCCCCCCCCAGGGCATCGTGCGCGAGGTGCGTCAGTCCACGTCCCTGATGCTGAACCAGCTCCTGCAGCAGCTGCGCAGTAACTCCCAGCTGCCCGTGTGCCTGCGTGTGATTGGCTACCTGCGCAGGATGGACGTGTTCACGGAGGCGGAGCTCCGGGTGAAGTTCCTGCAGGCGCGCGGCTCCTGGCTGAGCTCCATCCTGGCCGCCGTGCCCAACGACGACCCCTACCTCCACATCACCAAGACCGTGGAGGCGTGCCGCGTGCACCTGTTCGACGTCATCACGCAGTACCGCGCCGTCTTCTCCGACGACGAGGACCCCCTGCCGGGCGGCCAGGTGAACGAGGCGGCCATCTTCCACGGCTGGGTGGTGAAGATGGTGTCCGAGTTCCTGCAGACGCTGGAGAGGGACCTGCAGCGAGGGGTGAGCGCTGAGCACACTCCTCTCTCACACACTCCTCTCACACACTCCTCTCTCACACACTCCTCTCACACACTCCTCTCACACACTCCTCTCTCACACACTCCTCTCTCACACACTCCTCTCTCACACACTCCTCTCTCACACACTCCTCTCACACACACACCTCACCTCACACACTCCTCTCACACACTTCAGCCCATACCCATGTGACCCGACTGATCCATCCATGATAAGCAAAGCCCAATATGAACAAAGTAAACCTTATTAAATGTCCCCCGTGTGTGTCCCCGCCAGGTGGGGGGCCGTCTGGACTCCCTGCTGGGTCAGTGCATGTACTTCGGCCTCTCCTTCAGTCGGGTCGGGGCAGATTTCCGCGGCCAGCTGGCTCCGATGTTCCAGCGCTCGGCGGCGGAGACGTTGCGCGGCGCCGTGTCGGAGGCGCTGGAGAGGTTCCAGGAGGACATGAACGTGTACACCCTGATCTCCATGCCCTCGGTGCTGGGGGGCTCCATCCCCCCCCAGCAGGGGCCCCAGCCCGGCACCCTGCAGCCCCCCCTCTCTCTGCTGGACTTCACCCCGCTCGCCTGCTTCCTCAACAACATCCTGAGCGCCTTCAACGACCTGAGGCTCTGCTGCCCCGTGGGCCTGGCCGAGGAGGTGAGCGTCTGCCTGCAGGACGCCATGGCCGACGTGAGTCACTGACCTCAAGGTCTCCTACTGTTCACACCATACTGTCTGAGGAGTAGGGAGGCCAGCTACAGTCTCAGTAACCGAATATTATTTTTAAAAATCTATTTATTTTATTTATGATTTTTTCACCACCAGTTTGTTTTACTGGGGAGGCTGTGGCTCAGTGGATAGTGTGCAGGACTTCTAGTCAGGGGATAGCAAGTTCAAGTCCCACTGCAGTCAGGTATTCGATTACTATTCGCCAGGGCTGCCGAATAATCGATTTTGATCACGGTCAGTTTCTGGCAACCCTACCGAGGAGCTGAGCGTCTGCCTGCAGGACGTGATGGTGGATCACGATAAACGAAACTCACACCCTACAAAGAACCGTTCCGCGTTCAGACCGTCTCCTCAAAGATGTTGAAGTGGCTGGTATTGTGTATTTATTGATTGTTGTGCACATGTGTCTTTTGTATTGGTATTGGTATTTGGATCTCTCTGTACACACAAACTGAAAGAGTGACCATAACGTTGACTTCCTGTTTCCTGTCAGGTGACGCGTCAGGTGTTGCTGTTCCACCGTGCGGAGGAGTCGGCGTTCAGCGCTCGAGAGAAAGACCTCTTCCTGTCCTTCTGCTGCTCGTACGCCGAGGACCTGCTGCCTTTCATCAACCGCTGCCTTCAGATCCTCTTCCCGCCCAATCAGATCGCTCTCATCCTGGGTGAGGAAATCATCCAATCGCATCTCTCCTGCTCCATCACAGCAGAATACACTCAGAGTCAAAGGTCATATATATCATATGCACAAAGCTACAGTGCAGAAATGACCCGTTTGATTCTTTAAATCATTTAAATGTATTTATTTAAATATATTCTTTTGTGCGTTTTCAATTCACTCTAAAATCTGAGTTGAGAGCAATGGCTTTAAAAAGTCATAATATAATGTATAACACTATTCAGTGGAGTTGTGCCTCCAGATAAAATGTATTATTAATGTTGATTATGATATTAGCCGTATTGAATTCCTGTGTACTTGATAACGCAGTTTCTTAACCCACCAGCAGGGGGCGCTGTCCCCAACACTCGGGTTCAAACAATTACTAAATCATTAGGATTCATTTTTAGTTTTCAATGTCTCGGCGGTGGAAAGTGATGATGTATGGACCCTGAATCCAGAGCTGTCGTCCAGAGGCAATGATGTGCGCCAGGAACCCTACGTTCCAGAGAACAAGGGCTTCTAGATCAAATCAAGTTTTATTTATACAGCACATTTATAAACGATGTTTGGTGGAGCCAAAGTGCTGTACAGATAATAACAATAGCCTACAGTCGAGACACTTTACAGCTAATACAACAGCTCAGACCCTGTGTCCTTAGACCCTCTGTCCTTAGACCGTCTGTCCTCAGACCCTCTGTTTTCAGACCCTCTGTCCTTAGACCCTCTGTCCTCAGACCCTCTGTCCTCAGACCCTCTGTCCTTAGACCCTCTGTCCTTAGACCCTCTGTCCTCAGACCCTCTATCTTCAGACCCTCTGTCCTTAGACCCTCTGTCCTCAGACCCTCTATCCTTAGACCCTCTGTCCTCAGACCCTCTGTCCTTAGACCCTCTCTCCTCAGACCCTCTGTCCTCGGACCCTCTGTCCTCAGACCCTCTGTCCTCAGACCCTCTGTCCTCAGACCCTCTGTCCTCAGACCCTCTATCCTCAGACCCTCACATCGTGCAAGGAAACACTTCCAGAGAAACCCACAGTTTAAGGGAACATGGAGAAACCTCAGGAGAGCAGCAGAGGAGGATCCTCTCCAGGACGGACAGACTGCAATAGATGCCGTGTGTAGATCCAAGAGATAATACATTTCACAGCGTAGAGACCGAATGTTAGGAAGTGCCCCTCCTTCAGAGAGATAGCAGCAGAACCCAAGCCCGTAGAGCTGTGCCGTGGGAAAGGAGACGGTGAGAGGAGAACATGATGAACTGTGTCTAAGGTTGAATACCTAAGCAAATTCATCCCTAACAAACCTTATATGTCATCTTTACATTAAAGTCCGTTTCCAGAGTCATGGAGTAATCAACGGACGTCATATTGATTGTGATGTTTTCCTTATCGAGCGGCCTTTCACTGACGGGTTTCGATGTTTCTCTGCAGGAGTTCCCGTCTCTCAGCTGCACAGATTCGGTAGTTTGGGAAACATCGACATCGCCGCCATCCTGGCGCCGCTCAGCTTCCTGCTGCCGCAAATCGAAATTGCGCCGGAGGAGATCCAACTTCCAGAAATCTCCTCCGATATCGACTTCTCTCCCGAACTCAGCGGCCTCACGTTGGAGACGCAGCGACAGGAAGTGGAGACAAAGCAACGGGAAGTAGAGACGCAGCGAGAGGAAGTGGAGACGAAGCAACAGGAAGTGGAGACGCATCAACAGCAAGAAGAGACGAAGCAACAGGAAGTGGAGATGCATCAACAGGAAGTAGAGACAAAGCAACAGGAAGTAGAGCTGAGCGAGGAAACGGGAAAAAGCCATTCTGAGGATCAGGACGAAGACTTTTCTCTGGAGTGAAGACAATTATTTAATAAAAATGAAAATATAATAATGATTTCTCCAGTGGGAGGGTTCCCTGCTGTGGGGATGGGACGTTCACATGATTTATTGTAAAGAAGACTCTTGTTTAAGGCGAAGGGAAATGCTCAGTCTGTGTCCACGCCTCTCGTTATTTGCCCTTAACGTCCAGATAATGTTGAAATATTTTTATAAAGTGTTTTTCTTTTGGCTGAGGTGTAAAGTTGGTGTATGGATAAAAGCTAAGTGTAAACATTTATAGTGAATAAATGGGATTTCAATGACTCAATTTACTTGGCATATTTTCTGGAATTCTGTAAAGATTATGTTATGGGATAAAAAATAACTATTTATAAAATATATTTGACAAAAAAATATTCTCAAAGTCTCAGGACTCGTACTTTTGTAGGCTATTATCGTTATTGTTAGCCTAGCTTAGCATAAAGACCGTAAGAAGGGGAAATTGTGAGCAGAGCTTAGCACAAAGACTGGAAGCAGGAGAAACTGTTAGGCTAGCTTAGCACAAACAACTGAAAGTACTGGACACCGTTAGCCTAGCTTAGCAACAAGACGAAGCATGGAAAACGGTTAGCCTAGCTTAGCACAGACTGGAAGCAGGAGAAACTGTTCGCCTAGCTTAGCACAGACTGGAAGCAGGGGAAACGGTTAGCCTAGCTTAGCACAAAGATTGGAAGCAGGGGAAACTGTTAGCCTAGCTTAGCACAAAGACTGGAAGCAGGGGAAACTGTTAGCCTAGCTTAGCACAAACAACTGAAAGTACTTGACACCGTTAGCCTAGCTTAGCAACAAGACGAAGCATGGAAAACTGTTCGCCTAGCTTAGCACAAAGACTGGAAGCAGGGGAAACTGTTAGCCTAGCTTAGCACAAAGACTGGAAGCAGGGGAAACTGTTAGCCTAGCTTAGCACAAACAACTGAAAGTACTGGACACCGTTAGCCTAGCTTAGCAACAAGACGAAGCATGGAAAACTGTTCGCCTAGCTTAGCACAAAGACTGGAAGCAGGGGAAACGGTTAGCCTAGCTTAGCACAAAGACTGGAAGCAGGGGAAACGGTTAGCCTAGCTTAGCACAGACTGGAAGCAGGGGAAACTGTTAGCCTAGCTTAGCACAGACTGGAAGCAGGGGAAACTGTTAGCCTAGCTTAGCACAGACTGGAAGCAGGGGAAACGGTTAGCCTAGCTTAGCACAAAGACTGGAAGCAGGGGAAACGGTTAGCCTAGCTTAGCACAAAGACTGGAAGCAGGGGAAACGGTTAGCCTAGCTCAGCGCCATATAGAGAGTAGTCTATTATATAGCTCTGGCCTAGCTTAGCATAAAGGCCGTAATCAGGGCAAATTGTTAACATAGCTTAGCACAAAAACTGGAAGCAGGGGAAACTGTTAGCCTAGCGTAGCACAAAAACTGGAAGCAGGATTGACTGAAATAAATCAAATGTGTTCACATATAAATAAGAAACTCTGCATCGGTTGTTTGAACATTTATTGGTGTAGAATAGATTGATCGTGTCACATCACATGTTACTGTTTTACTGCTGGTTGTTTAACCGTTCTGCAGTTAGCATGCTTTACTGTGTAATATTTAAACATGCAGTTAACGACCAACATACCAAAACCATCACGGAGCCGGGGGAGGAGGGTTATATTATATATCATTTACGTTACGTCTGGTTCCCTGACAAAAATACGTTTTTCTAACAAACTTCTGACCTTTTATTTTAATAAATCCCAGCTCCCATGGCTCTGCAATTCGTTGTTTAGACTACAATAAGGCTGAGCAATGTTTATATTATATCGGCAATGTGATATGGTCGTAGATTTCTGATGAAACACGGGACTTTTTCTGGTTTGAAACGCTAATTTACAGCAAAATGTCATTTTCTAAACTGTTATTGCCTTTTTATTATTTGCTTTTACACATGAAGTCATTACATCCACATCGCTGATAATAGGGTTAGGGTTATCCAGCATTTCATTGTGTAGATATTTTTATTAAAGCACCAATAATCCACTTCCCAATTTTGGTATTTTATGTCACAATATCTCAGAGCAAATACCAAATCACCAGTGCAGACATTGAGATTTGGGGTACATTATCATTATTTATGTGAATTTACCGACTTTATTGACACAAAACAGCAGGACACAGTGTGTGAAATTCAGAAAATGATGTATTTTTACCGTAACTTAAGTCTCTAAAACCAGGAAACACATTACCATATCCAAAATACAACACGATATTTAGTGGATTCGTTACAACATCCTTCTATCGCCCAGCCTTAAACCTAAACGCCCCCGATGTGCAGCTGTGTTTCGGCCCTTTAATGAATTCTGAATCCTCGTGTCTGTCAGTTCTTCATCACAAACATATCGTGATATTTGTTGTTAAAATGTAACACCAGATTTGTAGTGCTTTAATAACATTAATACAATGAGATTTGGGACCAATTATCATCATTTATGTGAATTCACTGAAGTAACTGACACAAAGCGGCAGGGAACAGTTCGTGAAATGCAGGAAATTACGTCTTTTTGCCGTAACTTCCACTCTAAAAGCGGTGTTTCGGCCCTTTAAATAATTCTGAACCCTGGTGTCGGTCAGTTCTTCTTCACAAACTTCTTGTGCGCGGCGTTGGGGTTGGCGCGCCGCCGCCCGCCGCCCCCCTGCCCGTCTCTGATCTGCAGGTTAGCGGCTCGGCTGTAGATGTCGTTCTGGCTGAAGGGAGACGCTCCGGTGACGAAGTCCGGGTCGAACACGTTGGTTTTCTGCCGGGCTTTACGGGAGAGTCTCTGCTGAGGGAAGCGCTGGTCCTCCACCAGCTGAGGGTTGTTCCCGTGTTTACCTCCCTGAGGCATCGTCAGAGAGTGCTGCAACAACAACAACAACAACAACAACATGAAGGGTTAGATTCAAGGCTTTTATCGTCACATTAGCTACAGTGTAGATATGTCAGCACCTTTTACGCTGCTTTGGACAGTCTTGCACTAATGTACATTTTCAAAGATATTGAAGTGACTGTTATTTTGTACATATTGATTGTTGTGCTTTTATTTAGGTCTTAATGTATGGCAATGAAAAACTGAAGTCACAGGCTTCTCCAACAGAGCAACATGAATATACATAGGACATAAAACAGATAAAATAGATCAAATAGTGCAAGAGAATGTTTTGTGTACGCAAGTAAACACAAATAAAATTGAAATAGTGTTTAATAGTCTTCCCTGAAGGCAGCAGCTCCCTGGTCCAATAGGATTTCTCAAACAAACGTTTATGAGCAGGAGAATCTCCACATGTTAAAACCACTTTATGATTTCTGAAGTGAAAAGCTAATGTTGGGCTATAAAGGAACTACAGCACGGTCACATGACTTCACGCCACCACCGCTAAGCTAAAGGAGGCTAATGTTGGGCTATAAAGGAACTACAGCACGGTCACATGACTTCACGTCACCACCGCTAAGCTAAAGGTGGCTAATGTTGGGCTATAAAGGAACTACAGCACGGTCACATGACTTCACGTCTCCACCGCTAAGCTAAAGGAGGCTAATGTTGGGCTATAAAGGAACTACAGCACGGTCACATGACTTCACGTCACCACCGCTAAGCTAAAGGTGGCTAATGTTGGGCTATAAAGGAACTACAGCACGGTCACATGACTTCACGTCACCACCGCTAAGCTAAAGGAGGCTAATGTTGGGCTATAAAGGAACTACAGCACGATCACATGACTTCACGTCACCACCGCTAAGCTAAAGGAGGCTAATGTTGGGCTATAAAGGAACTACAGCACGATCACATGACTTCACGTCACCACCGCTAAGCTAAAGGAGGCTAATGTTGGGCTATAAAGGAACTACAGCACGATCACATGACTTCACGTCACCACCGCTAAGCTAAAGGAGGCTAATGTTGGGCTATAAAGGAACTACAGCACGATCACATGACTTCACGTCACCACCGCTAAGCTAAAGGAGGCTAATGTTGGGCTATAGAGGAACTACAGCACGGTCACACGACTTCACGTCACCACCGCTAAGCTAAAGGAGGCTAATGTTGGGCTATAAAGGAACTACAGCACGATCACATGACTTCACGTCACCACCGCTAAGCTAAAGGAGGCTAATGTTGGGCTATAAAGGAACTACAGCACGGTCACATGACTTCACGTCACCACCGCTAAGCTAAAGGAGGCTAATGTTGGGCTATAAAGGAGCTACAGCACGGTCACATGACTTCACGTCACCACCGCTAAGCTAAAGGTGGCTAATGTTGGGCTACAAAGGAACTACAGCACGATCACATGACTTCACGTCACCACCGCTAAGCTAAAGGTGGCTAATGTTGGGCTATAAAGGAACTACAGCACGGTCACATGACTTCACGTCACCACCGCTAAGCTAAAGGTGGCTAATGTTGGGCTATAAAGGAACTACAGCACGGTCACATGACTTCACGTCACCACCGCTAAGCTAAAGGTGGCTAATGTTGGGCTATAAAGGAACTACAGCACGGTCACATGACTTCACGTCACCACCGCTAAGCTAAAGGTGGCTAATGTTGGGCTATAAAGGAACTACAGCACGGTCACATGACTTCACGTCACCACCGGTAAGCTAAAGGAGGCTAATGTTGGGCTATAAAGGAACTACAGCACGGTCACATGACTTCACGTCACCACCGCTAAGCTAAAGGAGGCTAATGTTGGGCTATAAAGGAACTACAGCGCGGTCACATGACTTCACGTCACCACCGCTAAGCTAAAGGAGGCTAATGTTGGGCTATAAAGGAACTACAGCACGGTCACATGACTTCACGTCACCACCGCTAAGCTAAAGGGGGCTAATGTTGGGCTATAAAGGAGCTACAGCACGGGCACATGACTTCACGTCAGCACCACTAAGCTTAAGGTGCGCGCGTGTGTGTGTGTGTGCCTGTGTGTGTGTGTGTGTGTGTGTGAGTCTCACCCTCAGTCCTTTGCTGTTCAGCACCTTTGGGTTCTTGGAGAAGTGCATCTGTGTGTTTCCGTCGGCGCTGACGGTCACTGCGATCTTCTTCAGAGTCCGGTTCCCACAGTGAGGACAGAACAGCTTGCTCATGTTGCTCGTCGTCCTGAAAAACAGGATTTGAGAAAACAAATATTCAGGTTCATGTGGTGGAACTTCCACACTCAATCACCTTCTGGCAAGACACGAACCAATATACAAGCTCAAACCAAAGTTCTGCTATTTAAAAGCTCTCCTAATATACCGTTATATATATATATACCCAGAGCCTGTCTCTGATTGGCTGAAACACCTAACAGATCATTGCAGCATTACCCATAATGCCCTCTGTTTCAGAAGGGTTAATTAATTAATTTAAATTGCTGCGATTCCTCCAGTCTGGCGTTTGAGTTCACGTTGTTGTACTCACTTGAAGCAGGCGTGGCACCTCAGGATGTAGTTCCTCGCCTGTTTGATGAGCATCCCGTTAACGGACAGGACGTGAAGCCCGATCTGGATCAGAACGTTCTGGAAGCGGGAGTCATCATCACTTACTACACGTTTTATTAGAATACTCGATCCTGATTGGTCGATTTCAGAGGGTGTTAATACTCGATAAAACACCGTTGCCAAGTTCCACTTTTTTTATATATTGTACAAAATACACATTTTAACTTTAATTTCTGATGTTTGTATAAATATTTGTTATTTTATTATTTTAATTGAACGTCTTGTGATTCTACTAATATATATATCTTTTTGCAGTTTTGTTGAACCTCGTTATGTTTGTTTCACATTTATTGATTACTTTGAAATATTTGTATTTATTGCCTTAAATAATGTTTATTTTTAAATTTTATATAAATATTTGGATTTTAATTTATTAAAAAATGGTTAAATCACAGATGACTGTTTGTCTTTGTTCCATTTGGTCCGAATCGTTACCTGCATGGCGAAGTCGGTGGTCAGACATCCGACTGTGACATCAGCGGGAGCCGTCCAATCAGAGGAGTCCATCTTCACCTGTTTGATGTTACCGGGAGTGATCCATCCTCCACCACCTTCCTCCTCTTCCTCTTCCTCATCCTCATCTTCATCATCATCTTCCTCCTCCTCAGGCTCGTTCTCCTTGTCCTCGTCGCTCCTCTGATCTGATGAGGACACGTCGTCCAGATTCTGCAGAACGAACAGAATCACCGTTAGTCCGACCTCCGACCAAAGATCTGAAATCTCAACATTTTGAATTTCGCAGGAAAATTAAGTAATTCTGAATTACGGAGAAAATTACTTGTAAGTATTTCAATGTTTCTTTTGCTACTTCTAATCCACTACAGTTCAGAGGTACATGGTGTACTTCTACTCCTCTACAGTTCAGAGGTACATGGTGTACTTCTACTGCACTACATGTATTTAATCCCTTTAGTTACTTCACAGATGAAGGATGTGAAATCTAACCAAGTGTTGAATCAGACTTTAGTTCCACCTGGAGTAAATCCACCAGCTACCCTGCAGTCTACAAAGTACTTCAGACTAGCTGCACCTTCACCAGCTACCCTGCAGTCTACAAAGTACTTCAGACTAGCTGCTCCTCCACCAGCTACCCTGCAGTCTACAAAGTACTTCAGACTAGCTGCACCTTCACCAGCTACCCTGCAGTCTACAAAGTACTTCAGACTAGCTGCTCCTCCACCAGCTACCCTGCAGTCTACAAAGTACTTCAGACTAGCTGCACCTTCACCAGCTACCCTGCAGTCTACAAAGTACTTCAGACTAGCTGCTCCTCCACCAGCTACCCTGCAGTCTACAAAGTACTTCAGACTAGCTGCACCTCCACCAGCTACCCTGCAGTCTACAAAGTACTTCAGACTAGCTGCACCTCCACCAGCTACCCTGCAGTCTACAAAGTACTTCAGACTAGCTGCACCTCCACCAGCTACCCTGCAGTCTACAAAGTACTTCAGACTAGCTGCACCTCCACCAGCTACCCTGCAGTCTACAAAGTACTTCAGACTAGCTGCACCTCCACCAGCTACCCTGCAGTCTACAAAGTACTTCAGACTAGCTGCACCTCCACCAGCTACCCTGCAGTCTACAAAGTACTTCAGACCAGCTGCTCCTCCACCAGCTACCCTGCAGTCTACAAAGTACTTCAGACTAGCTGCACCTCCACCAGCTACCCTGCAGTCTACAAAGTACTTCAGACTAGCTGCACCTTCACCAGCTACCCTGCAGTCTACAAAGTACTTCAGACTAGCTGCACCTCCACCAGCTACCCTGCAGTCTACAAAGTACTTCAGACTAGCTGCACCTCCACCAGCTACCCTGCAGTCTACAAAGTACTTCAGACTAGCTGCACCTCCACCAGCTACCCTGCAGTCTACAAAGTACTTCAGACTAGCTGCTCCTCCACCAGCTACCCTGCAGTCTACAAAGTACTTCAGACTAGCTGCTCCTTCACCAGCTACCCTGCAGTCTACAAAGTACTTCAGACTAGCTGCTCCTCCACCAGCTACCCTGCAGTCTACAAAGTACTTCAGACTAGCTGCACCTCCACCAGCTACCCTGCAGTCTACAAAGTACTTCAGACTAGCTGCACCTTCACCAGCTACCCTGCAGTCTACAAAGTACTTCAGACTAGCTGCACCTCCACCAGCTTTGAGAACACTTTCATGATCAATCATTATAAAACATATATATATATTATTCTGAAATGGACCAATCTGCACAACGACTACTTTCACTGTCTTTCACTATATTTAGATGAGAATACTTTCTACTTTCACTTGAGGGACATTTTGAATGAGGACTTTGACTGTAACAGAGTATTCCTACACTCTGGTACTTCTACTTTTACTCAAGTACAAGATCTGAGTACTTCTACTTTTACTCAAGCACAAGATCTGAGTACTTCTACTTTTACTCAAGCACAAGATCTGAGTACTTCTACTTTTACTCAAGATCTGAGTACTTCTACTTTTACTCAAGATCTGAGTACTTCTACTTCTACTCAAGTACAAGATCTGAGTACTTCTACTTTTACTCAAGTACAAGATCTGAGTACTTCTACTTTTACTCAAGTACAAGATCTGAGTACTTCTACTTTTACTCAAGTATAAGACCTGAGTACTTCTACTTTTACTCAAGTATAAGACCTGAGTACTTGTACTTTTACTGTCGCTACATTAACTATATTTTGATGATAATACTTTTATTTGAGGAACATTTTGATTGCAGGATTGTTCCTATATTCTGGTACTTCTACTTTAACTCAAGTACAAGACCTGGGTACTTCTACTTTAACTCAAGTACAAGATATATACTTATACCACCTCCGTTTATAGCCTATGAAAAAAACGAATAGAAAACGAAGGCTAAAGCTAACGTTAGCACATAGTGATGCTAGTTAGCTAGCTAGCTCAACGGTAATATTGCGACACGCTCTGCGCTCCGACGGGGAGCTCTGCTCTGAGCCCCTGAGCGGCCCGGTCTAACAGCTGCTCCCCAGCGGCCAGTCTGTGCCGCAGGGACTCCGGACCGCACCGTTAATATTAACGAACTGAAGCTAGAGCCTCATCGCGGAGCAGCAGAGCCGACAGGCAGGAAGGCTCGCGCACACTTCATTATAATATATACAAAAAGAACACCATGCGTGTCAGCTCGCGGCCGCAGATTACTCCGGGTCCCAGACCCAGACCCCACACCCCACAAATATCTTTATTGCAGATCTACACGAATCACACAAACGACCTATTTTGGATCGCGTCGTAGGACCGTTTAGCGAGAGCGCGTGTGTTCTGGATCAGGCCGACCGGCTGACTCCAACACATCAGGTGAGGTTGAACCGGCTTCGTCGCACAGGCCTCGGGTGTAAATAATAATAAGGTGTGTCATCTCCCTCACCAGCAGGTGCATCAGAGAGTCGATGGAGGCGAGCGGCGGCCTCCAGAACTGGAAGGAGTTGAAAGTGTTGAAAGAGTCTGTGGACGTCTCTTTGGGATCTGAAACCTGCAGAGGATCCTGAAGAAGCAAAGACCTTTTGATTCCCCCAGAATTCAGACACAATTCTGTCTTTCTCTGAAAATCTCTAACTTCTTACATTTTCGGAAAATCTCAAAAAATTCTGACTTTTTTAACTTTTCTACATTTTGGACTTTTTTCTGAAAATCTGAAAATTCTAACCTTTTTCTCTAAATTTACACTTTTTTCAGAATTTTTTGATTCTTTTTTTATAAATTTAGAATCAAAACATTCTGACTTTTTTCAGGAAATCTGAAAAACACGTGTTTGTCCTGAGCTCTGATAAACGGAGAGCTCTCTCCTCACCAGCAGCTGCAGCAGCTCTTTGTCCACGGTCGGCAGCGCCGGCCTCCAGAACTGGAAGCTGTTGAACGGATCTCCCTCCGGAAACTTCTGTCGAACACCAACGCTCTCTGAAGACTTCTGAGGACGAGAGAGGGACAGAGGAACTGAGGGACTGAGGGACTGAGGGACAGAGGGACTGAGGGACAGAGGGACTGAGGGACAGAGGGACAGAGGGACTGAGGGACAGAGGGACTGAGGGACAGAGGGACAGAGGGACAGAGGGACTGAGGGACTGAGGGACTGAGGGACTGAGGGACTGAGGGACTGAGGAACTGAGGGACTGAGGAACTGAGGGACAGAGGGACTGAGGGACTGAGGGACAGAGGGACAGAGGGACTGAGGGACTGAGGGACAGAGGGACTGAGGGACAGAGGGACTGAGGGACAGAGGGACAGAGGGACTGAGGGACAGAGGGACTGAGGGACAGAGGGACTGAGGGACAGAGGGACTGAGGGACTGAGGGACTGAGGGACTGAGGAACTGAGGGACTGAGGAACTGAGGAACTGAGGGACTGAGGGACTGAGGGACTGAGGAACAGAGGAACTGAGGGACTGAGGGACTGAGGAACTGAGGAACTGAGGGACTGAGGGACTGAGGGACTGAGGAACTGAGGAACTGAGGGACTGAGGAACTGAGGGACTGAGGGACTGAGGGACTGAGGAACTGAGGGACTGAGGAACTGAGGGACTGAGGGACTGAGGAACTGAGGAACTGAGGGACTGAGGGACTGAGGGACTGAGGGACTGAGGGACTGAGGAACTGAGGAACTGAGGAACTAAGGGACTGAGGAACTAAGGGACTGAGGAACAGAGGAACTGAGGAACAGAGGAACTTAGAAACTGAGGAACTGAGGGACTGAGGAACTGAGGGACTGAGGGACAGAGGGACTGAGGAACTGAGGGACTGAGGAACTGAGGGACTGAGGGACTGAGGAACTGAGGGACTGAGGAACTGAGGGACTGAGGAACTGAGGGACAGAGGGACTGAGGAACTGAGGGACTGAGGAACTGAGGGACTGAGGAACTGAGGGACTGAGGAACTGAGGGACTGAGGGACTGAGGGACTGAGGGACTGAGGAACTGAGGGACTGAGGGACTGAGGAACTGAGGGACTGAGGGACTGAGGAACTGAGGGACTGAGGGACAGAGGGACTGAGGAACTGAGGGACTGAGGGACTGAGGGACTGAGGAACTGAGGGACTGAGGGACTGAGGGACTGAGGGACTGAGGAACTGAGGGACTGAGGAACTGAGGGACTGAGGAACTGAGGGACTGAGGGACTGAGGGACTGAGGGACTGAGGAACTGAGGGACTGAGGGACTGAGGAACTGAGGAACTGAGGGACTGAGGAACTGAGGGATTGAGGAACTGAGGGACTGGGGGACTGAGGAACTGAGGGACTGAGGGACTGAGGGACTGAGGAACTGAGGGACTGAGGGACTGAGGGACTGAGGGACTGAGGAACTGAGGGACTGAGGGACTGAGGGACAGAGGGACTGAGGGAGGACCCTTCAGATGTGAGTTGAGATCAGAGAGGAAGCGCCTCACCTTTCCTCTGGAGGGCAGGAAGAACCCGGCCACGTTGACCGGAGTCTCCGGGTGGCGCTGAGTGCTGTGCACGTCCACCTGCAGCCAGAGCACACATTCAGCCACACGGGCTGAGGCAGCGCAGCGATACCACAGGTTCTACAGTTAGAAACTCAGATTTCCTGCGACAAAATACTCTAAATCTGCGGCCGTTAATCAGCTCATCCCATCACCTTTTATGAAGGTCAAGCATTAGTATAGCCGTTAAAATATTTATAGAAACTTGTTGGGCCGTTTGTCGAACGCCGTGCACCTTGACTTCCGGCTCCTGCTTCAGGTGCTCCGATCCCACGTGCTCCAGCTCCAGCTGGTAGGTCAGAGCCAGGACCTTGATGTCGGTCGCTGACAGACTCGGGTAGTCTCCCGTCTTCTTGGAGAACTCCGTCACTGAAACACCAACACAGGGGTGTCAAACTCAAGGCCCGGGGGCCAAATCCGGCACGCGACTTCACATTAGGGATGCCAGCGATTATTCGATTATTCGCTACAGTCTCCATCATCGAATATTATTTTTAAAAATCGATTTTATTTATATATTTATATTTAATGTATCTGGCTTAGTTTCAACCAAAATATATATAAATATATATATAAATATATATAAATATATATATATATGCTAATAATAATATTAATAATTGTAAATTGTCATTGGTCACACCACCAGTTTGTTTTACTGTAAGCTTGGAGGAAGCCTGCGTGCAGAGCAGACTGCTGCTGCAGCTGCTACACACCGACCCCTTCTCCCTCACACCGACCCCTTCTCCCTCACACCGACCCCCCCTCTCCCTCACACCGACCCCGCCCCCCCTCTCCCTCACACCGACCCCCCCCTCTCCCTCACACCGACCCCCCCCTCTCCCTCACACCGACCTCTCCCTCACACCGACCCCGCCCCCCCCTCTCCCTCACACCGACCCCGCCCCCCCCTCTCCCTCACACCGACTCTCCCTCACACCGACCCCGCCCCCCCCTCTCCCTCACACCGACCCCGCCCCCCCCTCTCCCTCACACCGACCCCGCCCCCCCCTCTCCCTCACCCCTCTCCCTCACACGTGGTGCGACTAAAGATGAACAAAGCGGCAGGTAAAAAGAGTTCCTCGTGGAACTACTTAGAACTTACAAGTCCAAAGGAAGTTAAATGCGAGCTCTGCGAAAAGACGTTGGTCTGTCACAGCTCAACCTCAACGATGCGTTCTCATTTGAGTGCGAAGCGAAGAGGTTACAGAGAAAGACGCAGCACAGCCGGCCATCACCAACTTCACTTCAAGGCCACGTCGTTGTGATGACATGCTGTTTGTTGTTTGTTCTGTTAAACATGTTCCAGTAAAGAAAACAACGGATTTCCTTTTCTTTCTTCTCCCGCGGGGGGCGGGGGCGAATAATCGATTATTCGCCAGCGCTGCCGAATAATCGATGTTGATCATGGTCAGTTTCTGGCAGCCCTAGTTCATTTCATGCGGCCCCTCAAGAGATGGCACAGAATATTATACGGTTACATGCCGATTTCCAGAAGCACGTTGCCCATAAACTACATATCCCACAATGCATCTCACATTTGACTTTTTTCGCAGAACAAGTTTTTTTCTCAGAATTTGAGTTTTTTTCTTCAAAATATTAATGTTTTCTTAGAATTTGCCTTTTTCTCATAATTACATTTTCATAAATCATTTTGTGACATTCTCAGTGACTTCTGCTTTCAGACGCAGTTAATCATGAAGTGATTACCCTATCCGATAATAATCCAATGCAGAGGCAATAATGTCATATAATACATTATTTTATATATATTAAATATTTATATATTTTGATATATAGTCTTAAAGTTACAACCGGCCCTTTGAGTGCAGCCAGAATGCTGATGTGGCCCGCGAAGCAATTGAGTTTGACACCCCTGCACGAAGAGGACACAGTGTGGTGTGTTCAGGGACAGTTTGTTTACCGTGTCTGATGTGTTCAGGGTCGGTGTGTGGTGTGTTCAGGGACGGTGTGTTCAGGGACACAGTGTGGTGTGTTCAGGCCAGGGACGATGTGTTCAGGGAACAGTGTGGTGTGTTCAGGGACGCTGTGTTTTCCGTGTCTGATGCGTTCGGGGACGGTGTGTGATGTGTTCAGGGTCAGTGTGTGGTGTGTTCAGGGACGGTGTGTGATGTGTTCAGGGACGGTGTGTTCAGGGACAGTATGTTGTGTTCAGGGACGCTGTGTTTACCGTGTCTGATGCGTTCGGGTCAGTGTGTGGTGTGTTCAGGGACACAGTATGTGGTGTGTTCAGGGACGCTGTGTTGTCCGTGTCTGATGTGTTCAGGAACGGTGTGTGGTGTGTTCAGGGACAGTGTGTTCAGGGAACAGTGTGGTGTGTTCAGGGATACTGTGCTTACCGTGTCTGATGTGTTCAGGAACGGTGTGTGGTGTGTTCAGGGACAGTGTGTTCAGGAACACAGTGTGATGTGTTCAGGGACAGTTTGTTACCGTGTCTGATGTGTTCGGGGACGCTGTGTTTACCGTGTCTGATGTGTTCAGGGTCAGTGTGTGGTGTGTTCAGGGACAGAGTTTGGTGTGTTCAGGGTCAGTGTGTGGTGTGTTCAGGGTCAGCGTGTGGTGTGTTCAGGGACACAGTGTGATGTGTTCAGGGACAGTTTGTTACCGTGTCTGATGTGTTCGGGGTGCGGCTCTCTGAAGATCAGGTGGTACGGCAGGAAAGCTAAACTCCTCCTCGTGGGCTTGTCTCTGATCTCGTCCACCACGTCCTTCAGGGTGTAGATCGTGCTGCCGATCTCCTGCAGAACCAAACAATAAAGAATTTAAAAAGGAAAGACAAAGTAAAATAAAGACCTGGCAGACTATGTACAGACAAAGGCACGATAACAACTTAAAACACCATTTATTTAAATACGAATGGGCGTGTTGAAAGAAAGAAAAGGCACATGTTTATATTGAAACAAAACTTAAAGGGGACCCGTCATGCAGCTCTCCACCTATCAGGGGAATGAGAGGTCGGGCCACAGCCGGCCATTGCCGCTCGAAAGCGCTGGAGACGCTGTAGTACATACGCCAGGCCTGTAAGTGGCGCTGTAGTCTGCCACAAAAGCAGCGACGAAGACTTCCCGCGCATGGTTGCCATGGTTACCCTTCTGTTTATTCTCCGCTGTGGCTCTTTCTCTCCCTCCCCGAGGCAAGCGCTGTAATTCCCTCCGGTAGTCCACCAGCAGATGACAAACGCCCTCCTCTCCGGCTCTTCCAAGGGACGAGGGGACCGTGCGGCGGCAGAGTTCCAGTTCGATTTTTTTCGCCGGTCAACATGTCCGTTAAAGTTTAAATCTTCCGGACAAAATTAGAAAAGTGCCGGTCAAAGGTCTTCTTTGTTATTTATTGAGCTTTAAAACAAATGAATAACGACTCTAAATAATGCAGGGGGCGTGGTCTCCCGCGGGGGGGCGTGGTCTCCTGCGGGGGGGCGTGGTCTCCTGCAGCTCACAGAATCAGCCCGAAAGAGCAAATAGAGCGAAATGAGGCATGGCTAAAATGGAGGGTCTGTTTGGTATTTTGAAAACTGAAACGTATAAATATACTTTATATAGGTATGGCCCTACAATATATAAATATAGCATTTAGATATAGCATGATAGGTGTCCTTTAAACATTTAAACATAAATACACTTTTATGATGAGGATGTAGAGCTCTCTGTTGTTGTTGTGACGTCATGGAAGTAAACCTTGTTGACCGATTGACCGATTGATTACAGACTCTAAATAATAATAATAATAATAATAATAATAAAATAAATCATCCTCCTGTTCCTCAACAAAATGCTCACGATGCAGATTCATCAGAAACAATTCTTCATGTGATTCTCAGGTCCCGTGTCACGGCCATCTCCACGGATCACAGTTCCATCGTTGAGGTCGACTAGAATAGATTCACATCGTTCACTGTTCCAGACTCTCATCGGTTTCTCACAGCGTCTCTGTAGTCTGTGCCTCCACGCTCTGTCCTACACGGCCTGTTGGAGCTCCTGCCCCCCCCCCTGTGAGCTCAACAAGGCGTTGCCCACTGAGCTCTGATTGGTCAGCTCGCCCACTCTGTTCTGATGAGTCCTCCACCGTTACAGCGGAACATCAGTATTTATGTTTTACAATGGCGTTTGTTAGCAACCAGGAAGTGACTCCAGTGATGACAAACGGATGAGAACGCTGCGTGGGGTCTGCGGGCCGTTGAGCGAATCGCTGCTGCGAGGAGCGGACAGTGCGTGAGCTGGGTTACTGGTGTGGTTTCCTGGTTGCTGCGAGACAGCGAGACACAGCTAAACCCAGTCTGAACACACACACACACACACACACACACACGTAACGGCTCCGCGGATTGGTCCATTTGGGTCGTCGTTACGTCACAGTGACCCGGAAGAAGCAAATGTAAAAAGAGAAATGTCCAACGAGGCGTTCAGGGGCAGCGCAGACGGGACCGGAAAAGCATGACACGGCCCCTTTAAGTATTTTTTACAACTTAATTAAATGTGAAATCTCTGTTTGTGTTTCGGTAAAAATAAAAGTTTCATTATTATAAGTAATACTAGTTCATTAATTAACTCTTGTAAATGATGAAGAAGAAGAAGTACAGCTCTCTGTTGTTGTGACGTCATGTATGTAAACACGGATTTTGTTAAATCAAAAATATTTGTGTTCTGGTCAAGATTATAAATGCGGTATAAAGTTAAACATAGTAATACAATAAATAAATGATGAAGATTTAGACCTCTGTGTTGTTGTGACGTCATGTGTAAACACGCATGTTGACTGATTGACTTACAGACTTGTAAACAACAATAAATCCTGTTTACAAAGTGAAACATATTAAAATAAAGTGTTTATTCTGTTCCGTTTCCCCCACGCCTCTTCTCGCTCTGCGGCCTTTATCGCTCTCTCTCCGGCCTCAGAAGGGACCCCTCTCCCCCCGTTTCGGGGGTCTGCTCTCTTTATACAGGGGCGTTGTATATATTAATATGAAGCATATTCTCACCTGGAGAGGAGCTTTCTTCAGAAAAGCTCCTGCGTCTGCGACAACATGCGCAACCAAGGTAGGCGCCATCTTGGATCTGTGACGGAGAACTGGGCCGACCAATCAGAAGAGAGGAAATGTGATGCGTTCAGGGACTTGGGAACACTCGGAGAAACAACATTTAAAAAAAGAAATAATGATTCTCCGCTGATAAACGTAATACTTCTCATCCTGATCGATATACAATTAAACTTAAAATATTAGAAAATATTATTAAATACAAATAAAGTGAATAAAATAAACATGTCAATAATTATTATAAATAACCATTACAATGATTAATAAATGTTTCATTCAATACATATTTCCATTATTATTATTATTAATATCATTATTGGTATTGTTATAATTTTAATATCATTATGAATTATTTTATTTGTTAACAGAATCATCTTTTTTTACTAAAATGCTCATGACCATCGTCTTCTCTCCCAGGGACCCTGAACGCGGCGTGACATTAGAATCACGTGACGCTGTGTTGACGGCGGAAGACGGAAAGATGGCGGCGCGCTGGAGCAGCGAGAATGTGGTGGTGGAGTTTCGAGATGCTCAGGTATTAAAACGACCGTATTAAACTAAAGATACCGAAAGAGGAGCACAGGGAGAACCACTTTACATCCTCACAGTTTACTCCCTGAAGACTTTACTGTAAACACACTTTCATTTGAGTTTTGCTTCAATTTCAATGTTCATTTACACTTAATTACAGTTTTAGATAGAAATAAAACAGCGTTATAAAATATATATATATATATAAGAAATACACAGTTACAAATATAATGCAGGATATTATTGTGCAAGATATGTATCATTCAATATTAAAGGTCCCATTTCTACTGATCATAGTTCCATCGTTGAGGTCTACTAGAATAGATTTAATGAAGTATTTTATGTTCACCCCATTCCTACTTTAACTTCACGAATCAAAACATTAAACAATAATCTGACGCTTTAATTATGTTCAAATTAAGATTGGTCTTCTTCTTGTGTTTTCAGGCCACCGCTATGTCAGTGGACTGCCTGGGTTCTCACGCTGTACTTTCCGGGTAAGTTTCATGCACCTGAACGCAGCACAGATATAAAATCATATCTCAGTTTGATCTAAAGCGCCTGTAATGTGTCCCTGAACGCCTCTCAGAATAAACATCATATCTCAGTTTGATCTAAAGCGTCTGTAATGTGTCCCTGAACGCGTCTCAGAATAAACATCATGTCTCAGTTTGCTCTAAAGCGTCTGTAATGTGTCCCTGAACGCGTCTCAGAATAAACATCATGTTTCAGTTTGCTCTAAAGTCTAAAGCGTCTGTAATGTGTCCCTGAACGCCTCTCAGAATAAACATCATGTCTCAGTTTGCTCTAAAGTCTAAAGCGTCTGTAATGTGTCCCTGAACGCGTCTCAGAATAAACATCATGTCTCAGTTTGATCTAAAGCGTCTGTAATGTGTCCCTGAACGCGTCTCAGAATAAACATCATGTCTCAGTTTGCTCTAAAGTCTAAAGCGTCTGTAATGTGTCCCTGAACGCGTCTCAGAATAAACATCATGTCTCAGTTTGATCTAAAGCGCCTGGAATGTGTCCCTGAACGCGTCTCAGAATAAACATCATGTCGCAGTTTGATCTAAAGCGTCTGTAATGTGTCCCTGAACGCCTCTCAGAATAAACATCATGTCTCAGTTTGCTCTAAAGCGTCTGTAATGTGTCCCTGAACGCCTCTCAGGCGGCGCTTCCTGTACATGGTGAACCTGGAGGCTCCGTCCGAGCAGCCGAGGAAGATCGGGCGTCAGAGCAAGTGGGACGTGGGGACGGTCCAGTGGAAGCCTCATCGAGACGAGGCGCACGTCTTCGCCGCCTCCGTGAGTTCCGCTGATCTCCATCACGAGTACACGCGGAGGACTCTGATGCTCAACGTAACGACTGTTTCCTTTCAGAGCAACCAGCGCGTGGACCTGTACTCGTGGAAGGACGGCTGTGGAGAGATTCAATCGTCCCTGCAGGGCCACACCCGGGTCATCAGGTACCGCAAACAAGCGCTCCTTCCTGGAGGGGCCGCAAACAAGCGCTCCTTCCTGGAGGGGCCGCAAACAAGCGCTCCTTCCTGGAGGGGCCGCAAACAAGCGCTCCTTCCTGGAGGGGCCGCAAACAAGCGCTCCTTCCTGGAGGGGACCGCCGATACATCACTCACACTGACTCTGACGCTCTGTGGTGCGTTCAATGACCCTCTGAAGCTCTGTGGTGCGTTCACTGACTCTCTGACGCTCTGTGGTGCGTTCACTGACTCTGACGCTCTGTGGTGCGTTCACTGACTCTCTGACGCTCTGTGGTGCGTTCACTGACCCTCTGACTCTCTGTGGTGCGTTCACTGACCCTCTGACGCTCTGTGGTGCGTTCACTGACCCTCTGACTCTCTGTGGTGCGTTCACTGACTCTCTGACGCTCTGTGGTGCGTTCACTGACCCTCTGACGCTCTGTGGTGCGTTCAATGACCCTCTGACGCTCTGTGGTGCGTTCAATGACCCTCTGACGCTCTGTGGTGCGTTCACTGACCCTCTGACTCTCTGTGGTGCGTTCACTGACCCTCTGACGCTCTGTGGTGCGTTCACTGACTCTCTGACGCTCTGTGGTGCGTTCACTGACCCTCTGACGCTCTGTGGTGCGTTCAATGACCCTCTGACGCTCCGTGGTGCGTTCACTGACTCTCTGACGCTCCGTGGTGCGTTCACTGACTCTGACGCTCTGTGGTGCGTTCACTGACTCTGTGGTGCGTTCACTGACTCTCTGTGGTGCGTTCACTGACTCTCTGACTCTCTGTGGTGCGTTCACTGACTCTGTGGTGCGTTCAATGACTCTCTGACTCTCTGTGGTGCGTTCACTGACCCTCTGACTCTCTGTGGTGCGTTCACTGACCCTCTGACTCTCTGTGGTGCGTTCAATGACCCTCTGACTCTCTGTGGTGCGTTCACTGACCCTCTGACGCTCTGTGGTGCGTTCACTGACCCTCTGTGGTGCGTTCACTGACTCTCTGACGCTCTGTGGTGCGTTCAATGACCCTCTGACGCTCTGTGGTGCGTTCACTGACCCTCTGTGGTGCGTTCACTGACCCTCTGACGCTCTGTGGTGCGTTCACTGACCCTCTGACTCTCTGTGGTGCGTTCACTGACCCTCTGACTCTCTGTGGTGCGTTCACTGACTCTCTGACTCTCTGTGGTGCGTTCAATGACTCTCTGACGCTCTGTGGTGCGTTCACTGACCCTCTGACTCTCTGTGGTGCGTTCACTGACCCTCTGACGCTCTGTGGTGCGTTCACTGACTCTCTGACGCTCTGTGGTGCGTTCACTGACCCTCTGACGCTCTGTGGTGCGTTCAATGACCCTCTGACGCTCTGTGGTGCGTTCACTGACTCTGTGGTGCGTTCACTGACTCTCTGTGGTGCGTTCACTGACTCTCTGACTCTCTGTGGTGCGTTCACTGACTCTGTGGTGCGTTCACTGACCCTCTGACGCTCCGTGGTGCGTTCACTGACTCTCTGACGCTCTGTGGTGCGTTCACTGACTCTGTGGTGCGTTCACTGACGCTCTGTGGTGCGTTCAATGACTCTCTGACTCTCTGTGGTGCGTTCACTGACCCTCTGACTCTCTGTGGTGCGTTCACTGACCCTCTGACTCTCTGTGGTGCGTTCACTGACTCTCTGACGCTCTGTGGTGCGTTCACTGACCCTCTGACTCTCTGTGGTGCGTTCACTGACTCTGACTCTCTGTGGTGCGTTCACTGACCCTCTGACGCTCTGTGGTGCGTTCAATGACTCTCTGACTCTCTGTGGTGCGTTCAATGACTCTCTGTGGTGCGTTCACTGACCCTCTGACGCTCTGTGGTGCGTTCAATGACCCTCTGTGGTGCGTTCACTGACCCTCTGACTCTCTGTGGTGCGTTCACTGACTCTGTGGTGCGTTCACTGACCCGCTGACTCTCTGTGGTGCGTTCACTGACCCACTGACTCTCTGTGGTGCGTTCACTGACCCTCTGACTCTCTGTGGTGCGTTCACTGACCCTCTGACTCTCTGTGGTGCGTTCACTGACCCTCTGACTCTCTGTGGTGCGTTCACTGACTCTGACTCTCTGTGGTGCGTTCACTGACTCTCTGTGGTGCGTTCACTGACCCTCTGTGGTGCGTTCACTGACCCTCTGTGGTGCGTTCACTGACTCTCTGTGGTGCGTTCACTGACCCTCTGTGGTGCGTTCACTGACTCTCTGACCTTCTGTGGTGCGTTCAATGACTCTCTGACCCTCTGTGGTGCGTTCAATGACTCTCTGACCCTCTGTGGTGCGTTCAATGACTCTCTGACCCTCTGTGGTGCGTTCAATGACTCTCTGACTCTCTGTGGTGCGTTCACTGACCCTCTGTGGTGCGTTCACTGACCCTATGACCCTCTGTGGTGCGTTCAATGACTCTCTGACCCTCTGTGGTGCGTTCACTGACCCTCTGTGGTGCGTTCACTGACTCTCTGTGGTGCGTTCACTGACCCTCTGGTGCGTTCACTGACTCTCTGTGGTGCGTTCACTGACCCTCTGACTCTCTGTGGTGCGTTCACTGACCCTCTGTGGTGCGTTCACTGACTCTCTGTGGTGCGTTCACTGACCCTCTGACTCTCTGTGGTGCGTTCACTGACCCTCTGTGGTGCGTTCTCTGACTCTCTGTGGTGCGTTCACTGACCCTCTGTGGTGCGTTCACTGACTCTCTGTGGTGCGTTCACTGACCCTCTGACTCTCTGTGGTGCGTTCACTGACTCTCTGTGGTGCGTTCACTGACCCTCTGACTCTCTGTGGTGCGTTCACTGACCCTCTGTGGTGCGTTCACTGACTCTCTGTGGTGCGTTCACTGACCCTCTGACTCTCTGTGGTGCGTTCACTGACCCTCTGTGGTGCGTTCACTGACTCTCTGTGGTGCGTTCACTGACCCTCTGACTCTCTGTGGTGCGTTCACTGACCCTCTGTGGTGCGTTCACTGACTCTCTGTGGTGCGTTCACTGACCCTCTGTGGTGCGTTCACTGACTCTCTGTGGTGCGTTCACTGACCCTCTGACTCTCTGTGGTGCGTTCACTGACCCTCTGACTCTCTGTGGTGCGTTCACTGACTCTCTGTGGTGCGTTCACTGACTGTGGTGCGTTCACTGATTCTCTGTGGTGCGTTCACTGACCCTCTGTGGTGCGTTCACTGACTCTCTGTGGTGCGTTCACTGACCCTCTGACTCTCTGTGGTGCGTTCACTGACCCTCTGTGGTGCGTTCACTGACTCTCTGTGGTGCGTTCACTGACCCTCTGTGGTGCGTTCACTGACTCTCTGTGGTGCGTTCACTGACCCTCTGACTCTCTGTGGTGCGTTCACTGACCCTCTGACTCTCTGTGGTGCGTTCACTGACTGTGGTGCGTTCACTGACTCTCTGTGGTGCGTTCACTGACTGTGGTGCGTTCACTGACTCTCTGTGGTGCGTTCACTGACCGTGGTGCGTTCATGTCCTCAGTGATCTGGACTGGTCCTGGTTTGAACCGGAGCTTCTCGTCACCAGTTCAGTCGACACGTACATCTACATCTGGGACACCAGGTGGGGAACTCACTCCGTACTATACTATATTATATATATTATATTATACTATATTATACTATATTATATATATTATACTATATTATATTATATTTATCACTTTATTTAAAAACATTTTGTGTTATTATTATTATGTCTATTTTATCTTTATTTGTGTGAATCCTGTTTCTCTGCAGAGACACGAGGAAACCCACGGTGGCGCTGTCCGCTGTCGGTGAGCTTCATTTGAAGTGCATTGCATTACTTATCTGTCCCGTTGTTGTTGTTGTTGTTGTTGTTGTTGTTGTTGTTTTCTCTGTTTGATCTGAAATATGTTAATATATCAGTGTTTCGATAAACTCCTACGAAGCATTGCTTCCCGCTCTTCGCTCTGGAGACTCAGATGTGTGTGTTCCGCAGCCGGGGCGTCTCAGGTGAAGTGGAACAAGAGGAACCAGAACCTGCTGGGCTCGAGCCACGATGGAGACGTCCGGATCTGGGACAAGAGAGTGAGACTCACACACACTCACTCACTCACTCACTCACTCACTCACTCACTCACTCACTCACTCACTCACTCACTCACTCACTCACTCACTCACTCACTCACTCACTCACACTCACACTCACTCACACTCACTCACTCACTCACTCACTCACTCACACTCACTCACTCACTCACTCACACTCACTCACTCACTCACTCACTCACTCACTCACTCACTCACTCACTCACTCACTCACTCTCTCTCTCTCTTCAGCCCCACATATCAATATTTCTTGATTACAAACCTTCAGTGAAATGTTTTCTTCAGTCGCCAGAGTTTTAGTTTTTTCTAGATACATCCCACAGATCTGTAACAACTGTGTGTGTGTGTGTGTGTGTGTGTGTGTGTGTGTGTGTGTGTGTGTGTGTGTGTGTGTGTGTGTGTGTGTGTGTGTGTGTGTGTGTGTGTGTGTGTGTGTGTGTGTGTGTGTGTGTGTGTGTGTGTGTGTGTGTGTGTGTGTGTGTGTGTGTGTGTGTGTGTGTGTGTGTGTGTGTGTGTGTGTGTGTGTGTGTGTGTTTCAGAAGCCCAGCACGGCAGTGGAGTACGTGGCGGCTCACCTCTCAAAGATCCACGGCCTCGACTGGCATCCCGACAACGAGTTCGTGTTCGCCACGTCGAGCCAGGACAACTCCGTGAGGGTGAGCAAAACCAGCGCACCCCGAGGGAGGAGCCCGTGACACTGCAGGGCTTCCCACACATAGACTATACTCGGGCCGCCCAGGTATATTAACGGCCGCCCAGGTATATTAACGGCCGCCCAGGTATATTAACGGCCGCCCAGGTATATTAACGGCCGCCCAGGTATATTAATGGGTATATTAACGGCCGCCCAGGTATATTAACGGCCGCCCAGGTATATTAACGGGTATATTAACGGCCGCCCAAGTATATTAACGGCCGCCCAGGTATATTAACGGGTATATTAACGGCCGCCCAGGTATATTAACGGGTATATTAACGGCCGCCCAGGTATATTAACGGGTATATTAACGGCCGCCCAGGTATATTAACGGGTATATTAACGGCCGCCCAGGTATATTAACGGCCGCCCAGGTATATTAACGGGTATATTAACGGCCGCCCAGGTATATTAACGGGTATATTAACGGCCGCCCAAGTATATTAACGGCCGCCCAGGTATATTAATGGGTATATTAACGGCCGCCCAAGTATATTAACGGCCGCCCAGGTATATTAACGGGTATATTAACGGCCGCCCATGTATATTAACGGCCGCCCAAGTATATTAACGGCCGCCCAGGTATATTAACGGCCGCCCAGGTATATTAACGGGTATATTAACGGCCGCCCAGGTATATTAACGGGTATATTAACGGCCGCCCAGGTATATTAACGGGTATATTAACGGCCGCCCAAGTATATTAACGGCCGCCCAAGTATATTAACGGGTATATTAACGGCCGCCCAGGTATATTAACGGGTATATTAACGGCCGCCCAGGTATATTAACGGCCGCCCAGGTATATTAACGGGTATATTAACGGCCGCCCAGGTATATTAACGGGTATATTAACGGCCGCCCAAGTATATTAACGGCCGCCCAGGTATATTAATGGGTATATTAACGGCCGCCCAAGTATATTAACGGCCGCCCAGGTATATTAACGGGTATATTAACGGCCGCCCAGGTATATTAACGGCCGCCCAAGTATATTAACGGCCGCCCAGGTATATTAACGGCCGCCCAGGTATATTAACGGGTATATTAACGGCCGCCCAGGTATATTAACGGCCGCCCAGGTATATTAACGGCCGCCCAGGTATATTAACGGCCGCCCAGGTATATTAACGGGTATATTAACGGCCGCCCAGGTATATTAACGGGTATATTAACGGCCGCCCAGGTATATTAACGGGTATATTAACGGCCGCCCAGGTATATTAACGGGTATATTAACGGCCGCCCAGGTATATTAACGGGTATATTAACGGCCGCCCAGGTATATTTCGCGACCCATTTAGGTATAATTTTGTTTGTATTCGTCCGTGACCACGACGCCATCTGCGATCGATTGACTTGTGGACAATGATCCCTCGCTCCCTTGCTCTGATCCCGCCTCCTTCTGGCCTGTTAAGTGGCCTGCCTCACACAGGGTGACTGGCTGTCCACATGACGTGGCCTGCCGACATGGCCACTGTCATACAGATCATAAATCAAAGCCCTTGATTGGTCTCTGTGTGTCATTCCAGCTCGGGATAACCTCAGCTCAGGTGAGGTAAAGGACTCTCTGAGCGTTTAGAAAATTTAAGTTCTCAGTGGGGCTCAAACGGTGTGGTCACCATTTATGTAAACACATATTTCCATTTGAGAGGGTAGTGATTGGTCTAATGGATAGGGAGGTGGGCTGAAGATCAGAAGGCTGTGAGTTCAAATCCCGCCAGGAACACCACCACTAGTGTTCCCTTGAGCAAGGCACTGAGCCCTTAGTTACTCCAGGGAGAATGTCCCTGTAATCGGTCATTATAAGTCGCTTTGGATAAAAGCGTCAGCTAAATTAAATGTAATGTGATTAGTAAAATATGCATGAATAAATAAATAAAAAGTTAAGATACACTTTTAAAACGTGTTGAGAGAAAACTAGTCTTTGCTGCTGCCTCAAAGAGGAGCAGGGGGAGAGGAGAGGGGGGAGAGGAGGGAGACAGGAGAGGAGGAGGGGGAGAGGAGGGAGACAGGAGAGGCTGATTCAGGAGCACAGACACACTCACTACTATAAATGAACTAATTAATAAATTAATGAACAAGTTTCAGTGTTTTTTTCATATTGGAAATGGTATGTTGTTGTTGTTGTTGTTGTTGTTGATGGATGGTATGTTATTGGTTATGGCCATGATTTTATGATTATTGAAATGTATACAGTTCTGTTTAATATAGGTGTTTCCATAGATCTAGTCTCTATATGTTCCCCTCAAAATGCACCAGATTGATGCATTTAACTCCAACATAAAAAATTAAATCTTACCGGGGGGCATGCCCCTGGACCCCCTAGAGGATTTGAGGTTGACCCCCACTAAAAATCACATGGATAGGTTCCTAAATACATTTATAAATACATTTTTATTTTTTAAAATAGTAACCCATTTCCATATGTTCATGTGTGGGTAGTAGATTTAAACTGTAGGGCGATCACTACGGGCCCTGCCTGCACCTGTTCGCTCTGCCATCGCGTGAAGGGTCTGCTAACAAGCGACCAACAGAAAGGTTCATGTTGTTGCACTGACTCTCTGCGATGCGTTCACTGACTCTCTGCGATGCGTTCACTGACTCTCTGCGAGGCGTTCACTGACTCTCTGCGATGCGTTCACTGACTCTCTGCGATGCGTTCACTGACTCTCTGCGAGGCGTTCACTGACTCTCTGTGTTGCTCTCTGCGATGCAACAGCTAACTGTCTGTGATGCGTTCAAAGTCTTGCTCTGATCAAAGGTGTCTCAGTCAGAAACTATCTTCTCTTCGTTTTGTGTTCAGTTCTGGGATTACCGACAGCCCAGGAAGTACCTGAACATCCTCTCCTGCCAAGTGCCCGTGTGGAAAGCTCGGTACACGGTGAGTTTCAAACTCTGAGGGAATCTCAATGCCTTTTTACGATCATGATTTCTGCTGTGTGTGTTTTCTCACACGCTCAAAGCTTTACTTCTAAAAATGCACACTTACAATGTCGTGTGTGTGTGTGTGTGTGTGTGTGTGTGTGTGTGTGTGTGTGTGTGTGTGTGTGCGTGTGTGTGTGTGTGTGTGTGCGTGTAGCCCTTCTCTAACGGTCTGGTCACAGTGATGGTTCCTCAGCTGAGGAGAGAGAACAGTTTGCTGCTCTGGTCGTCGCTCGACCTCAACAGCCCGGTCCACGCCTTCGTGGGACACGACGACGTGGTGCTGGAGTTCCAGTGGAGGCCGCAGAAAGAAGGCAGGACACACACACACACACACACACACACACACACACACACACCTGCACAGTGATGGCAGAAGTACACACATCCTGTACTCCAGCTGAAGTACAGATCCTCGCGTTTAAACATACTCTGGTGAAAGTAGAAGTACTGACTGAACTTCTTCACTCAAGTGAAAGTAAAGAACTTTGAAATGTACTGAAGTAAAAAGTGCCCATAGCTAGCAGCTGCTTTAAAGAGTACCTGACCTCCCGTTGCGTTCACTGACCCTTTGATGTGCTCACTGTCTCTCTGTGTTGCGTTCACTGACCCTTTGATGTGCTCACTGTCTCTCTGTGTTGCGTTCACTGACCCTTTGATGTGCTCACTGTCTCTGTGTTGCGTTCACTGACCCTTTGATGTGCTCACTGTCTCTGTGTTGCGTTCACTGACCCTTTGATGTGCTCACTGTCTCTGTGTTGCGTTCACTGACCCTTTGATGTGCTCACTGTCTCTGTGTTGCGTTCACTGACCCTTTGATGCGCTCACTGTCTCTGTGTTGCGTTCACTGACCCTTTGATGTGCTCACTGTCTCTGTGTTGCGTTCACTGACCCTTTGATGCGCTCACTGTCTCTCTGTGTTGCGTTCACTGACCCTTTGATGCGCTCACTGTCTCTGTGTTGCGTTCACTGACCCTTTGATGTGCTCACTGTCTCTGTGTTGCGTTCACTGACCCTTTGATGTGCTCACTGTCTCTCTGTGTTGCGTTCACTGACCCTTTGATGCGCTCACCGTCTCTCTGTGTTGCGTTCACTGACCCTTTGATGTGCTCACTGTCTCTCTGTGTTGCGTTCACTGACCCTTTGATGTTCACTTTCTTTGTGTCGCATGATTTATGTGTTTTTTGTTTACAATGTCTTCTTCTTGTTTACAGCGTTTTCTTGTTGTTGTTGTTGTTTATGTGTTTGTTTACTCTGCAGGCTCGAAGGACTACCAACTGGTGACCTGGTCCAGAGATCAGACTCTGAGGATCTGGAGGGTCGACCCTCAGCTGCAGAAGGTCAGCCTCTCATTTAATTATTAATATTATACTTTTACTCCACTAATTATAAAAAACATGTAACATTTAATAGAAATCAGTGTGTGTGTGTGTGTGTGTGTGTGTGTGTGTGTGTGTGTGTGTGTGTGTGTGTGTGTGTGTGTGTGTGTGTGTGTGTGTGTGTGTGTGTGTGTGTGTGTGTGTGTGTGTGTGTGTGTGTGTGTGTGTGTGTGTGTGTGTGTGTGTGTGTGTGTGTGTGTGTGTGTGTGTGTGTGTGTGTGTGTGTGTGTGTGTGTGTGTGTGTGTGTGTGTGTGTGTGTGTGTGTGTGTGTGTGCAGCTGTGTGTCAGTGACGTGGGGGAGGAGCTGATGGAGGGGATGTCTCTCACCGTGGAGTCGGAGAAGTCTCTTTCGTCCCAGGAGCCGGACAGTCAGTACAGCGTCGGCCTCGCTGCAGACAGCCTGACGGGTGAGAAACCTTTCAGCAGGAATATACAGAAATCAACAGAAATGTAAAAATAATCAACAGAAACACACAATTATCAACAACAATCGACTAAGATCGACTGAACTGGGCAGAACGTCTAAAGAAGTCAGAAGAAATAACACGGATTAGATTAGTAACAGAAATCAACTCAAATCTTCAAAACACAGATATCATCAAAGAAACAGGGAATTACGAGAGTCTTCACAAAACACAAAACACAAAACAACAGGAATCTGTTGACGTCTTAATCTTTAGCAGATTTTAAGTTGATTTCTTTTGATTTCTTTTGATTTCTTTTGATTTCTTGTTCATATTTTCTGGAGATTTCTGTTGATATTTTTATGAAAACCCACAGAAACGAACAAAAAAGACAAAAAAGATGAACTGAAATCACATAAATCAACTTAAACTTGCAAAGAAATCTGCATAAAGATCTAAAGAATTCAACACGACAGAAAATGAGAATCTACGGAAATCAGCAGAAAAGAAAACCCAAAGAAACCATCAGGAAGCTTCAGGGAGCTCCAGGAAGCTCCCTGAAGCTTCCTGAAGCATAAGGGAGCTTCAGGAAGCTTCAGGAAGCTCCCTTATGCTTCAGGAAGCTCCAGGGAGCTTCAGGGAGCTTCCTGGAGCTCCCTGAAGCTCCCTTATGCTTCAGGAAGCTTCAGGGAGCTTCCTGGAGCTCCCTGAAGCTCCCTTATGCTTCAGGAAGCTTCAGGAAGCTTCAGGAAGCTTCAGGAAGCTTCAGGAAGCTTCAGGGAGCTTCAGGGAGCTTCCTGGAGCTTCCTGAAGCTCCCTTATGCTTCAGGGAGCTCCAGGAAGCTTCCTGAAGCATCCTGAAGCTTCCTGGAGCTTCCTGAAGCATAAGGGAGCTTCAGGGAGCTCCAGGAAGCAGAGCATAAGGGAGCTTCAGGAAGCTTCCTGAAGCATCCTGAAGCTTCCTGGAGCTCCCTGATGCTCTGCTTCCTGGAGCTCCCTGATGCTCTGCTTCCTGGAGCTCCCTGAAGCTCCCTGAAGCTCCAGGAAGCTCCAGGGAGCTTCAGGAAGCTCCCTGAAGCTCCCTGAAGCTCCCTGAAGCTTCCTGAAGCTCCCTGAAGCTCCCTTATGCTCTGCTCCCTGAAGCATAAGGAAGCTCCAGGGAGCATCATGGAGCTTCCTTATGCTTCAGGGAGCAGAGCATAAGGGAGCTTCATGGAGCTTCAGGGAGCTTCAGGGAGCTTCAGGGAGCAGAGCATCAGAGCTTCAGGGAGCTTCAGGAAGCTTCAGGGTAAATGAGTAACTAAATGCTGTTGTCTCAGATCAGGACGGCGCTCTGATCTCCGCGGTGGGTTCAGGCGTCCCTCAGACTCTACAGCAGGAGTTCTCTCTGGTCAACCTGCAGATCAGGAACGTCAACGTGGAGGTGAGAATAAAACCCAGAACAGGAAGACGTTGTGTTCAGGGACGGTCAGAAATGTGGGAACAGGAAGTGACATCTGTCGTGTCAAATGTTCTTATAATCATTTAAATCATAGATGATGTCTTGTACTCTGATTGCCTTTTACTCGTTTAAATAGTATTTTTTATTCTTTGTAACCAGATGTCTCTCAGAGGGGCGTGGGGAGGGGCTCCTTGCTCTCATCTAAAGTAACAGACAGAGAATCAGCACTGAAACAGGGCTGAAACAGAGGGGATTATGGGTAATGCTGCAATGATCTGTCTGGTGTTTCAGCCAATCAGAGACGGGCTCTGGATATATCTGAGACCTGATATATTGATGAGAAACAGTACGATGGGGGGACCTAAGGGAATGAGGACTTCCTCCTCACTTCCCGCTGTGTGTGCAGATGGACGCGGTGAATCGCAGCTGCATGGTGTCGGCGAACTGCGGCAGCCATCAGGTCCACCTGGTGGTCAAGTTTCCCGCTCAATATCCCAACAACGCCGCGCCCAGCTTCCTGTTCGTCCCCCCCACCACCATCCCCTCCGCCATGATGACCAAGATCCAGAAGGTACCGACGCTCCTGAACGCACCACGGCAGACATAAAAAAACACTAACGCTTATAACAAATTATAAGAAATCTGCAGAAATCAACATAAATCTCAATAAACATCAGACATATGAACAGAAATCAACAAAAATTAAAAGATATAATTAAAAAAGAATCAGAAATCATGATCTTGAAAGGTATTCAAATTCCTTTTTTAACTGCAAATAAAAGTATTTCGTATAAAGTATGTCTTCGTATTTATAATTCCCTGAAGTATTTTTCTCTGTCAAAATAAAAACTGAAAGCAGAATCTCCCAGCGCTCCTGAACGCACCACGGCACTCTTTTACTTAAACGTGTTTTTTTTTCTTCCAGATTCTAACGGACACCTCTCTGCAGAAAGTGAAGAGGAACCAGAACTGTCTGGAGCCGTGTGTCCGACAACTGGTGTCCTGCCTGGAGTCAGACATGGTGACACACACACACGCACGCACACACACACACACACACACACACACACACAACCAGACTCAGGGACAGAGGCGGACTGGGACTCAAATTCAGTCGGTGTGCATCAGAAGTCAGATGTCTTAAACACATGGGACATTGTAAAACATACAGTACGTTATTGTAAGGGAAACGTCTGCAGCAATGGAGAGTCAGGACTCAGAGAGACGCGAGGAGAGTTGGAGCTTTGATGTCAAACACTGAATGTTTATTACAAGTATCGGCCGGAGAAATTCACATAACAAGTCACACAGCCAGAGATTCTGACTGCCCTGGTGGGTTGCCGTGTCAAATCTGCCCAGCCCCTCTCTCGATACGCCTTTTAACTAGCTTACAGAGAGTTGATCCACATATTGGGCGATGGTGCGTAAACACTGGGAACACTGGAGATACCCCCAACATCTGGAAATACTCAATCACCCGCCTGACTCTTAGGCTCTGTGACGAGAGATGACCGGTCATTAAACTGAGAACGAGAGCAGCAGCACATTCTTCACGGGAGATAACGAGTCAGGGTTGGTCGTAAATGTCAACACACAGAAAAGGTTACATATCTAGAAGTAAAGACAGAAATATTCTTTACGGTTCTTACAAATCAGCTGTTTATTCGGCTGCATTTCAGGGGATAATTCTCACTCACCTCTTGCTCTTGCACTTGTATGTGCCAGCTGGTTCTTCCACCATCTGTCCCTCATCATGAACGCAGGAGGCTGGCTGTATATCTGAACTCGCACCCTCATCATCCTCTTCATCATCTTGCACTTGTTATGAGCTGCTGATGATCTGTCCGTTTGCGACATTGATATGCTTCACCTGCGAGTGACTTCACCTTTTTTTCTCTTGCCTTCTCGGCCCCACCTTTTTCTTTTAGTGTTCTTTGTCCATGTGTTTTCATTCTCCCTGTCTGCCGCGGCATCTAATCCCTTCTCTTCTTCGCGTGGGATTATCTGACAGATAAGAACCACACAACTGCATTAGCGGCCGCTGTCGCCCTCTGTCGGCTGTCAGCGCAACTTAAAAGATGACGTTAAACAATTTTTTTGAAAAAGGGCCGGCCGGTTGTGGCTAGAAAGGATCTGAAGAAAGGACCCCACCTTTTTCGGCTCAAACACATCTACAGCAGAAACATGCAACATACACATTAATGCAGCAGCAATATGAACAGAGAAACATCAGACATAATAGTCGAACACTGAAAGGGAACCTTTTATTGCACCAGGAGCTATCTTGGGACTTTTACTGCGACAGCGTTGACTTGCCTGTGGATCAAAAATAAACCATAGTGTTGGTGATCTACAGTGTTGTCATTCTTCTTTGAACAGCAAGACCGCTAGCTCCCTATTTCAGCCTTGACGACCGGCCGTTCTCCAGATTCTCCAGATTCTCCAGATGGCCAGTCCGCCCCTGCTCAGGGACAGTTTCATCCCAGAACATCCACATGTTTGCAACTCGTGTATCAATATTCCAATGACTCTAGACTATTATGCACTGTTTCTATCATATTCTGTTTCTATCATATTTTATTTTATTTACTTGCACTTCTTTATCTGTTGTATTGTGTTGGTCTGGTAAAGGAGCCTGTGACCTCAGACTTTCATTGACACACTGCAGCTCTGCTCACATGACAATAAGAGCCTTGAGTCTTTTAAAAGCCGCCTGACCGTGTGTTTTCTCTCTCAGACGCAGGAGGACAGTCCTTCCTCCGGACCTTTTGTCCTCTCAAACCCCGTCACCCCCGCCATGCAGGCGTTCCCTCGGGTCACCAACACCTACGGGTCCTACCAGGTAACACACACACACCTGCTACACACACACACACCTGCTACACACACATTCTTCGTAACATAATATAATGCAATTACATATCTGCCACCGACCAATCGAAACACTCAACTCAGCCGTGTGATAGAATATAATGTAACAAACCGACCAATCGGAACACTCGACTCAGCCGTGTGATGGAATATAATGTAACAAACCGACCAATCGGAACACTCGACTCAGCCGTGTGATAGAATATAATGTAACAAACCGACCAATCGGAACACTCGACTCAGCCGTGTGACGGAATATAATGTAACAAACCGACCAATCGGAACACTCGACTCAGCCGTGTGACGGAATATAATGTAACAAACCGACCAATCGGAACACTCAAAACTCAGCCGTGTGACGGAATATAATGTAACAAACCGACCAATCGGAACACTCGACTCAGCCGTGTGACAGAATATAATGTTAAAGTTAAAGAGATCCCTGTCACTGTGAAACTGATCATGTTTTTAGCGTGTACATTTTAAACTTGTGTTTGTTTTCCCCGCAGGACGCCAACATCCCGTTCCCTCGGACCTCCGGCGCTCGGTTCTGCGGCACCTGCTGCCTGGTGTACTTCACCCGACCAATCACCATGCACCGCTCGGTCCCGCCCACTGAGCCAACCCCAAGGTACACACAGTGCTTGAATTGGAATCAAAACGGTGCCAGTACTCTAAATCAGCAACTGTTTCAAGTCCATTTATTTATACAGCCCAAAAACAAGTATTCGGCTCAAAGTCATAGTATATCCTATAATGCCGGTGGGTTTGTCTCTTTACTGTATATTTTAGAAAGGCTCACTTAAACAAAATGACTCAGGGTGCATCTGAGATTAGAGGGGGTGCAGTGGTATTTTTATAAGTGGGGAGTGGACCTGACACCCTAGGGGGGTCCGGGGGCATGCTCCCCTGGGAAGACTTATTTTTAAATATTGAAGTTAGATGCATCAATCTGGTGCACTTTGAGAGCAACATGAAGAGATATACCTCTCAACATCCATAATGAAACAACTGTAAACAGATTTACTTTTTCTTTATGGATAAAGAAAGTAACGCCTGACTCCTACTGGCGGCTGACTCCTCGTCCCTGAGTACACTCACCATCTTTCAGCAGGAAAGCAGAGAGGGAATCCTTGTCCGGCGACAACCGCTGTCTTTTCGCACTACTATTAAGCCACGCTAACATTTTAGAAATGCTAACGTTATGTGATGTCTTTTCTGCTCTAGTCTATCGCTGCGGCGCGTCATAGGTACGCTGGGAATATTTGTTATCATGCGTCAATCAGGGCCGGACTGGGACAATAAGTCAGGCGGGAATTATACACCCAGCCAGGCCACTACCCGTTTTTTGTGCCATTTTGCTGGATTTATTTGTCAATATTTACAGCGTTGCTGCCCGTAGTGATAGCCAGAGGTGTGGACTCGAGTCACATGACTTCACCAATTTGATGACTTGAGACTCGACTTGACAACATCACAAAACACTTGCGACTCGACTTGGACTTGAGCCTTCTGACTTGATACTTTAATTCAGAGGTCTCCAACACCTGGACATGACCAGACATATTCTATTGGCTATGGTATAAGACACACCTTCCCTTTTTGGGGCCTCAGTGTATCTCTCCCCCTCCCTGTGTAGTGCTGTGAGGGGAGAGGGAAGAAACTGCCTTCTCCCTTATCAGTGACACCCATAAAGCATTATGGGCCTTACACTCAACTTAACAAACCACTTTGTTTTGTTTATACTGTAAATATAGAAAATCATAAAATATGAAGCATTTTCATTGTGGGTTATACAAGAATATAATTGACTATATTTGATTATAACTAACTGTCGTTTTAATTATTCAACCTAATATGAAGATCATAAATAAGTACATGAACTTTGAGGGGGAAATAAAGAGACTAGATCTATGGAAACACCTTTATTAAACAGAACTGTATACATTTCAATAATCATAAAACCTGGCCATAACCAACAACATCCCATATCCAATATGAAAAAACATTGAAACTTGTTTATTTATTTGTTTTTGGTTCATTTATAGTTGTGAGCGTGTCTGTGCTCCTGAACCAGCCTCCCCCGTCTCCCCCTGCTCCTCTCCCTCCTCTCCCCCCTCTCCCTCCTCTCCCCCTGCTCCTCTTTGAGGCAGCAGCAAAGACTAGTTTTAGCTCTCAACAAGTTTATCTTACCTTTTTTCACCTAGTTAACATTTTATTTGTATTATTCATGCATATTTTACTAATCACTCCCCCCTCAAATGGAAACATGTGTTTACATGAATGGTGACCGAACCGTTTGAGACCCACAGAGATAACTTAGACTAAGTTAACTATCTAAACACTCAGAGAGTAATGTACCTCACCTGAGCTGAGGTTATCAGTCTCTCAGTCTGACAGCAGAGGACTCTCCTCCACCTTGTTGTTGAAACAGCTCCTGATATCCGTTAGCGCAGCTAGCTAGCACCAGATGCTAACAACAATACACGTAACCGGTGCGCGCGCTTTCTCACTGAACGCACCTTGCCGGTACTCATGGGTACAAATCAGAAGTGCCCTGCGTACCAGTGAGTACCGGCCCAATGTGAAATCGAAAATAAATCAACCTAAATTCTGAAGAACTAAACAGAATTGTGTGTGTGTACCGGCCCACACACACACACACACACACACACACACACACACACACACACAATTCTGTTTAGTTCTTCAGAATTTAGGTTGATTTATTTTCGA
>CM070431.1:1618740-1666240 GCA_036324595.1 Champsocephalus gunnari
AGATTTCATTAATGCAGATTGTAAATACAAACACCACCTCTCACACACTTTGATTTGCAAAAATAAATTCATGCTTCAATTAATAAGCTTAGGAAAGCAAATACTGCATACATTAATATACGAATACCTTCATATATTAAAACCTATAAACAGTAGATATACAGGTAATAAAGACCTCCTGTGTCACGACAAGGGTCTTTAGGAAGTTGGACACACACACACACACACACACACACACACACACACACACACACACACACACACACACACACACACACACACACACACACACACACACACACACACACACACACACACACACACCACACACACACACACACACACACACACACACACACACACACACACACACACACACACACACACACACACACACACACACACACACACACACACACACACACACACACACACACACACACACACACACACACACACACACACACACACACACACACACGTTGGTACCTTGATGTTTGTGTCGGTGGAGCTGGAGGCGAGGAAGTCTCCGAAGGGATGGAAACCCAGACTGGTGATGTTGGACTTATGTCCCATCAGAGTCCTTAAAACTGCACACACACACACACACGCACACACACACGCACACACACACACACAGTAATTCTTTGTTATTAGCATCATTACATCATTTATTTAAACCAGCTGTTGTAAAATGTATGTATTTTTGTTGGAGTCCAGCGAATTGCTACTTGTGGATAATGTAATAACTTGGAGGGGGCGGAGCTCCAACACGCCGTGCAGGACAGAGAGTGAATGCACAGACTACACAGAGACGCTGTGAGAAACCAATGAGAGTTTGGAACATTGAACAATGTGAATCTATTCTAGTCGACTCAACGATGGAACTGTGATCAGTAGAAATGGCCGTGGGACCTTTGACTCCCTTTTGTGTGCAGCGAGCAGAAAGCAAACCGTTGTTGAGCGCAGTGGGAATGTTATATCTAGTGGGCTAAATGTGTGAAGGAATAGATTTGTTGTGATGTAAACATGTTCTGAATGCTCGTGGATGTACGAGTGTTTGTTTGTAGGGAGCTAAGAGTGTACAGATGGAGGGCTCACTCTTGGCCGCCTCCAGGTCCCAGACTCTGATGGATCCAGACTGGGATCCGGCCACCACCTGCTCCTCGGACGGGTTGAACTGCACACACTCCACCGGGGTCTTATGGCCCGTCAGACTCTGAGAGAACAGAACGGGTTAGAATCACAAAGGTGTGTTTGATCTGAATCCCATTGGACCAGGGAGACGCTGCCTTCAGGGACCGGCACGGAAACACATCCTGCAACCGTTTGAAGAGGGAGGGGCTTAGAATCTCTGCTCTCTCAGGTGAGACCGGAGGAGTGGCTCAGATAACAGTGTGTGTGTCTGTTCGTGTGTATGTATATGTGTGTGTGTCTGTGTGTGTGTGTGTGTGTATATGCGTGTGTGTGTGTGTATATGTGTGTGTGTGTGTGTATGTGTGTGTATGTGTGTATATATGTGTGTGTGTGTGTGTGTGTGTATATGCATGTGAGTGTGTGTGAATATATGTGTATGTGTGTATATGTGTGTGTATATGCGTGTGTGTGTGTATATGCGTGTGTGTGTCCGTGTGTATGTATATGTGTGTGTGTCTGTGTGTGTCTGTATGTGTATATGCGTGTGTATATGTGTGAGTGTGTGTGTGTATATGCGTGTGTGTATATATATATATGTGTGTGTGTGTGTGTGTGTGTGTGTGTGTGTGTGTGAGTGAGTGTACGTGTGTATATGCGTATGTGTGTGTGAGTGTGTGTGTATATGTGGTGTGTGTGTGTGTGTATATGTGTATGTGTGTGTGTATGTGTGTGTGAGTGTGTGGGTGTGTGTATATGTGTGTGTGTGTGTGTGTGTATGTGTGTGTGAGAGTGTGTGTGTGTGTGAGAGAGTGTGTGTGAGAGTGTGTGTGAGTGTGCTACCGTCGACAGACTAACTAACCCCCCAGTGTCAGTAGCCTCTGAATTTCTATCCACCAGGGCGTGCAATGATTTTGCCTCCTTCTTCACTGACAACATTCAGAAAATCAGACAAGCAGTCAGTGCCTCTGCATCAGGAACAGCAGATGTGTTGTCTCTGTATCCACTTAACATCAATTCAGACACCATGACACAATTCCATCAGATTAATGATAAAAACCTAGAGGACATTATTCAACTTCTGAAGTCCTCCTCCTGCTGCCTTGATATTATTCCAACAGGATTTTTCAAAGATGTGTTGCCTTGCATGGCCTCAGAACTACTTCATATAGTAAACACATCTCTTCACTCAGGTATTTTTCCACAGGCCCTGAAAACTGCAGTCATTAAACCGCTCTTAAAAAAGAATAATCTAGATGCTTCAGTAATGAACAATTACAGGCCCATATCAAACCTCCCATTTCTAGGTAAAATCATTACACATCACACTCAGATATTATTAGATCTCAGTGCTGCGTTTGACACTGTTGACCACAACATATTACTGGACCGACTGGAGAACTGGGTGGGACTTTCGGAAACAGTTCTAAATTGGTTTAAATCCTACTTAAAGGACAGAAACAACTTTGTTTCTATAGGTAAATACACATCTGAGTTGACAAATATGACATGTGGGGTACCTCAAGGCTCCATCTTGGGGCCTCTTCTCTTTAACATCTACATGCTACCACTGGCTCAGATAATGAAGAACAACAAAATAAGTTACCATAGCTATGCAGATGACACACACATGTATGTAACTATTTCACCAGGAGACTATGCTCCAATTCAAACACTGAGTAAGTGCATTGAACAAATCAATGACTGGATGTGTCAGAACTCTCTCCAATTAAACAAAGATACAACTGAGGTAATGGTTTTTGGAGCCAAGGCAGATCTCTCAGGTCTTCAGGGACTGGTCAGCTTTCTGTCCCCAGAGACAGATCTCTCAGGTCTTCAGGGACTGGTCAGCTTTCTGTCCCCAGAGTCAGAACTAAACATGGAGAAGCAGCGTTCAGTTGTTATGCTCCAAACATCTGGAACAAGCTCCCAGAAACCTGCAGGTCCGCTGCAACTCTGACTACTTTCAAATCCAGCAAGAAGACTTTTCTTTTTGTCGCTGCTTTTAATTGAACTATTCACATCTTAGACTGCACTGTAACTTTTATCCATGTATTTTTCTTTTAATGTTTATTTTATTAGCTTTTCTTTTTAATGACTGATTTTAAATGCCATTTTCTTAATGTCTTTCATTTTTGTAAAGCACTTTGAACTGCCTTGTGTTGAAAAGTGATATATAAATAAACTTGCCTTGTGTGTGTGTATATGCGTGTGTGAGTGTGAGTGTATATGTGTGTGTGTGTGTGTGTGTGTGTGTGTGTGTGTGTGTGTGTGTGTGTGTGTGTGTGTGTGTGTGTGTGTGTGTGTGTGTGTGTGTGTGTGTGTGTGTGTGTGTGTGTGAGTCTCACCATGATGCAGTTGGCCTTGCTCACAGCCCAGATGTTCACCCTGCAGTCCTCTCCCCCCGTGGCCAGCAGGCGTCCTGAACTCTTCCCCAGAGACAGACAGGACACGCTGCTGGAGTGCGCCTCGAACTCCTCTGTACGGCAACAAGGGAGGGACACTTTAATGTTTCCTCCATGACAACAAGGACACGTGTTTAAGACAAGAAACAAAGGGGAGAACAGATCTGTAAAGGGGCCATCTTGTGCTTTCAGTGGTTTCCCCTCCTGCTGCTCAGTCCATCAGGTGAGGCTGAATGTGTGTGTGCTGCTCAGTCCATCAGGTGAGGGGGAATGTGTGTGTGCTGCTCAGTCCATCAGAGGACACTCAGGTTAAACTCACGCAGCCTCCATGAGATCTTGGTGCTGTTGGATGCAGCCATTGGACCCGCGCTCAGGTAAATTCATCCACTTCAGTCCGGATCAGTGAGTTCAGACATCAGCTGCTCCACTGCCTACACACACACACACACACACACACACACACACACACACACACACACACACACACACACACACACACACACACACACACACACACACACACACACACACACACACACACACACACACACACACACACACACACACACACACACACACACACACACACACACACACACACACACACACACACACACACACACACACACACACACACACACACACACACACACACACACACACACACACACACACACACACACACACACACACACACACACACAGAGTAAAGGTGTGTCACTTGCGAAAAACATACATTTTAATAACATCTCAACAACGTAATATGTTCGTTATGTCACTTGTTTGTAAATTAGTAGCCGTGGCTGTGTACATATGTATGTGTCTGTATTTTAAGTGTGAACAACGGATACCATTGTTGTTTATTGAAATCTACCTTTGTAGTCAGAGGTGGAGAAGTACTCAGATCCTGTACTTGAGTAAAAGTAGAAGTACTCAGATCCTGTACTTGAGTAAAAGTAGAAGTACTCAGATCTTGTACTTGAGTAAAAGTACTCAGATCCTGTACTTGAGTAAAAGTACTCAGATCTTGTAGTTGAGTAAAAGTAGAAGTATTCAGGTCTTGTACTTGAGTAAAAGTAGAAGTACTCAGGTCTTGTAATTGAGTAAGAGTAGAAGTACTCAGGTCTTGTAGTTGAGTAAAAGTAGAAGTACCAGAGTGTAGGAATACTCTGTTACAGTCAAAGTCCTCATTCAAAATGTTCCTCAAGTGAAAGTAGAAAGTATTCTCATCTAAATATAGTGAAAGACAGTAAAAGTACTCGTTGTGCAGATTGGTCCATTTCAGAATAATATATATGATGTGTTTTATAATGATTGATCATGAAAGTGTTCTCAGAGCTGGTGGAGGTGCAGCTGGTCTGATTCAACACTTTATTATATTTCACATCATTCATCCAGATCTGTGAAGTAACTAAAGGTATTAATACATGTCGTGGAGTAGAAGTACACCATGTACCTCTGAACTGTAGTGGAGTAGAAGTACTCAGTAGCATAACATGAAACTACACAAGTAAAGTACAAGTATCTCTAAAGTGTACCTAAGTACGGTACTTGGGTTAATGTACTTAAGTACTTAACATGACTGTTTGTACTCAAGTACTTAACATGACTGTGTGTACTTAAATATTGTAGTATATAGTGTATAAACAAACTTTAACCCGAGCTAGTTATCCTTACATCCGGGTGACTTACAGTCGTTAGCTTTAAAGCTAGCTGTCAGTTAGCAGGGCTAATTAACGCTAAGCTAACGCTAGATGCTATCTGATCCGTTAGAAACCACATACCGGTCCGTTAGCCTCCGTGCGTGTGTCGGTGGTCCTCTGAGAGACCGGAGACCGTTAAACCGTAAACTGTCTCTTGTTGACCGGTTGCTGCTCCGCTGCAGCTTAGCAACAAACCGACGTAACCTCCGGTGACGTCACGACGCAACGTTTTTGAAACAGCATTTGATTCACGAATTTTACTGGGAACATATTAATTACTTAAGGAGTACGGGGATTTTTCATAGGATGTGCGACGTCATTTATTTTATTTTATTTATTTATTTGTATTATTATTATGCAGGGATTTAGATTGTGAACCAAAAGCGCACACTCCGGAACAGAAAGGTGGCGGTAATGCAACATTGAGCTGGATGCCAACCGCAGTACAACTCGACAAAGAAGAAGAAGAAGAAATATAGGAGGAGGAAGAAGCGAAGAAGCCAGTATAAACAAACATGGCGGCGGTGGACGTGGAGGACGAGAGTCTCCTCGCCTCCATCTTTAAGGACCGCTTCTCCCCGGACTGTAACGCCTATCTGTCGGAGCTGAGCTCCCTGAGGCTGGAGCAGCTGGTCCGGGAGCCGGAGAGACTGCAGGAGGACCGGGCTCTGATCCTCCAGCAGACCCGGGACCTGGCCTTCAGGAACTACCAGACCTTCATCCGGACAGCCAACTGCACGGAGCTCATCTACCGGGACTTCAGCCGGGTGGAGGGCAGCGTGAACCGGCTGATCGGGAAGCTGCCGGGGCTGGGGGAGAGATGCAGGTTAGTGACAACAAGTAACTAACATCCAACAACCAGTGACAACTAGTAACCAGTAACTGCCGGGGTTAGGAGAGAGGTGCAGGTGAGAGAGACTAGTAACTCATGAGACGCAGGTCAGTGCAGAGGGGAGAGAGCCGAGGGACACCCAGAAACTAATTAAATTCTTATTTTAAAGTGACTTGACTGTATCTTACATTTTATTAATCTTGTGTGATTCTGTCCTGTTTTTCATTCTCACCCTGCTGCTGTTTAGCTACTGCATTTCCCCACCGGGGTCAATAAAGGTCCATCTTATCTTAACTAAGTGTGTGTGTGTGTGTGTGTGTGTGTGTGTGTGTGTGTGTGTGTGTGTGTAGGGGCTTCATGAAGGAGGCGGAGGAGATCGGGTCGAGCCGGAGGATGAACAGCTTGACGCTGAACCGGCACACGGAGATCCTGGAGATCCTGGAGATCCCGCAGCTCATGGACACCTGCGTGCGAAACGCATACTACGAGGAGGCTCTGGAGCTGGCAGCGTACGTGAAGAGGCTGGAGAGGAAACACTCGACTCTGCCCGTCATCCAGGTGAGGAAACACCCTGAGCTCCAAGGACACTCAGACAGCTCCAAGGACACTCAGACAGCTCCAAGTACACAGCTCCAAGTACACTCAGACAGCTCCAAGTACACTCAGACAGCTCCAAGTACACTCAGACAGCTCCAAGTACACTCAGACAGCTCCAAGTACACTCAGACAGCTCCAAGTACACAGCTCCAAGTACACAGCTCCAAGTACACTCAGACAGCTCCAAGTACACAGCTCCAAGTACACAGCTCCAAGTACACAGCTCCAAGTACACAGCTCCAAGTACACTCAGACAGCTCCAAGTACACTCAGACAGCTCCAAGGACACTCGGAAACAGCTCCAAGTACACTCAAACAGCTCCAAGTACACTCAGAAGCAGCTCCAAGTACACAGCTCCAAGTACACAGCTCCAAGTACACAGCTCCAAGTACACAGCTCCAAGGACACTCAGACAGCTCCAAGGACACTCAGAAACAGCTCCAAGTACACTCAGAAACAGCTCCAAGTACACTCAGAAACAGCTCCAAGTACACAGCTCCAAGTACACTCAGACACAGCTCCAAGTACACTCAGAAACAGCTCCAAGTACACAGCTCCAAGGACACTCAGAAACAGCTCCAAGTACACTCAGAAACAGCTCCAAGTACACTCAGAAACAGCTCCAAGTACACAGCTCCAAGTACACTCAGACAGCTCCAAGTACACTCAGACAGCTCCAAGTACACTCAGACAGCTCCAAGTACACAGCTCCAAGTACACAGCTCCAAGTACACTCAGACAGCTCCAAGTACACTCAGACAGCTCCAAGTACACAGCTCCAAGTACACTCAGAAACAGCTCCAAGTACACAGCTCCAAGTACACTCAGACAGCTCCAAGTACACTCAAACGGCTCCAAGTACACTCAAACGGCTCAAAGTACACTCAAACGGCTCCAAGTACACTCAGACGGCTCCAAGTACACTCAGACACAGCTCCAAGTACACTCAGAAACAACTCCAAGTACACAGCTCCAAGTACACAGCTCCAAGGACACTCAGACAGCTCCAAGTACACTCAGACACAGCTCCAAGTACACTCAGAAACAACTCCAAGTACACAGCTCCAAGTACACAGCTCCAAGTACACAGCTCCAAGTACACTCAGACACAGCTCCAAGTACACTCAGACACAGCTCCAAGTACACTCAGACACAGCTCCAAGTACACTCAGACACAGCTCCAAGTACACTCAGACACAGCTCCAAGTACACTCAGACAGCTCCAAGTACACTCAGACAGCTCCAAGTACACTCGGACAGCTCCAAGTACACAGCTCCAAGTACACAGCTCCAAGTACACTCAGACAGCTCCAAGTACACTCAGACAGCTCAAAGTACACTCAGACAGCTCCAAGTACACTCAGACAGCTCCAAGTACACTCAGACAGCTCCAAGGACACTCAGACAGCTCCAAGGACACTCAGACAGCTCCAAGTACACTCAGACGGCTCCAAGTACACTCAGACAGCTCCAAGTACACTCAGACGGCTCTAATCAAGTGAATGGAATTGGCTCTGTCTTCCATGCTCTCGTCTCCTCCCCCCCCCAGGGCATCGTGCGCGAGGTGCGTCAGTCCACGTCCCTGATGCTGAACCAGCTCCTGCAGCAGCTGCGCAGTAACTCCCAGCTGCCCGTGTGCCTGCGCGTGATTGGCTACCTGCGCAGGATGGACGTGTTCACGGAGGCGGAGCTCCGGGTGAAGTTCCTGCAGGCGCGCGGCTCCTGGCTGAGCTCCATCCTGGCCGCCGTGCCCAACGACGACCCCTACCTCCACATCACCAAGACCGTGGAGGCGTGCCGCGTGCACCTGTTCGACGTCATCACGCAGTACCCGCGCCGTCTTCTCCGACGACGAGGACCCCCTGCCGGGCGGCCAGGTGAACGAGGCGGCCATCTTCCACGGCTGGGTGGTGAAGATGGTGTCCGAGTTCCTGCAGACGCTGGAGAGGGACCTGCAGCGAGGGGTGAGCGCTGAGCACACTCCTCTCACACACTCCTCTCACACACTCCTCTCTCACACTCCTCTCTCACACACACTCCTCTCACACACACTCCTCTCACACACTCCTCTCACACACTCCTCTCTCACACACTCCTCTCTCACACACTCCTCTCACACACTCCTCTCTCACACTCCTCTCTCACACACACTCCTCTCACACACACTCCTCTCACACACTCCTCTCACACACTCCTCTCTCACACACTCCTCTCTCACACACTCCTCTCACACACTCCTCTCTCACACACTCCTCTCTCACACACTCCTCTCTCACACACTCCTCTCTCACACACTCCTCTCTCACACACTCCTCTCTCACACACTCCTCTCTCACACACTCCTCTCTCACACACTCCTCTCTCACACACTCCTCTCACACACTCCTCTCTCACACACTCCTCTCTCACACACACCTCTCTCACACACTCCTCTCTCACACACTCCTCTCTCACACACTCCTCTCTCACACACACCTCTCTCACACACTCCTCTCTCACACACTCCTCTCTCACACACTCCTCTCACACACTCCTCTCTCACACACACCTCTCACACACACTCCTCCTCACACACTCCTCTCTCACACACTCCTCTCTCACACACTCCTCTCTCACACACTCCTCTCTCACACACTCCTCTCACACACTCCTCTCTCACACACTCCTCTCTCACACACACCTCTCTCACACACACCTCTCTCACACACTCCTCTCACACACACCTCTCTCACACACTCCTCTCACACACTCCTCTCACACACTCCTCTCTCACACTCCTCTCTCACACTCCTCTCTCACACACTCCTCTCTCACACACTCCTCTCTCACACACACCTCTCTCACACACTCCTCTCACACACACCTCTCTCACACACTCCTCTCACACACTCCTCTCACACACTCCTCTCTCACACACTCCTCTCTCACACACTCCTCTCTCACACTCACACACACCTCACACACTCCTCTCTCACACACACCTCTCTCACACACTCCTCTCACACACTCCTCTCACACACTCCTCTCTCACACACACCTCTCTCACACACTCCTCTCTCACACACTCCTCTCTCACACATACCTCTCTCACACACACCTCTCTCACACACACCTCTCTCACACACTCCTCACACACACTCCTCTCTCACACACTCCTCTCTCACACACTCCTCTCACACACACCTCTCTCACACACTCCTCTCTCACACACTCCTCTCTCACACACACCTCTCTCACACACTCCTCTCTCACACACTCCTCTCACACACTCCTCTCTCACACTCCTCTCTCACACACTCCTCTCTCACACACTCCTCTCTCACACACTCCTCTCTCACACACTCCTCTCTCACACTCCTCTCTCACACTCCTCTCTCACACACTCCTCTCTCACACACTCCTCTCTCACACACTCCTCTCTCACACACTCCTCTCTCACACACTCCTCTCTCACACACACCTCTCTCACACACCTCTCACACACTCCTCTCTCACACACTCCTCTCACACACACCTCTCTCACACACTCCTCTCTCACACACTCCTCTCTCACACACTCCTCTCTCCACACACTCCTCTCTCACACACTCCTCTCACACACACACCTCTCTCACACACTCCTCTCTCACACACACCTCTCTCACACACTTCTCTCACACACTCCTCTCACACACACACCTCTCTCACACACACCTCTCTCACACACTCCTCTCTCACACACTCCTCACCTCACACACCTCTCTCACACACACCTCTCTCACACACTCCTCTCTCACACACCCCTCTCTCACACACACCTCTCTCACACACTCCTCTCTCACACACACCTCTCTCACACACACCTCTCTCACACACTCCTCCTCACACACTCTCTCTCACACACTCCTCTCACACACACCTCTCACACACACCTCTCTCACACACACTCCTCTCTCACACACTCCTCTCTCACACACACCTCTCTCACACACCTCTCTCACACACTCCTCTCTCACACACACCTCTCTCACACACCTCTCTCTCACACACTCCTCTCTCACACACACCTCTCACACACACACCTCTCTCACACACACCTCTCTCACACACACCTCTCTCACACTCCTCTCTCACACACTCCTCTCTCTCACACTCCTCTCTCACACACTCCTCTCTCACACACTCCTCTCTCACACACACCTCTCTCACACACTCCTCTCTCACACACTCCTCTCTCACACACCTCTCTCACACACTCCTCTCTCACACACACTCCTCTCTCACACACTCCTCTCTCACACACACCTCTCTCACACACTCCTCTCTCACACACTCCTCTCTCACACACCTCTCTCACACACTCCTCTCTCACACACTCCTCTCTCACACACTCCTCTCTCACACACTCCTCTCACACACACTCCTCTCTCACACACTCTCTCACACACACCTCTCACACACACTCCTCTCACACACTCCTCTCTCACACACTCCTCTCTCACACACTCCTCTCTCACACACTCCTCTCTCACACACTCCTCTCTCACACACTCCTCTCTCACACACTCCTCTCACACACACACACCTCTCACACACACTCCTCTCTCACACACTCCTCTCACACACACCTCTCTCACACACACCTCTCTCACACACCTCTCTCACACACTCCTCTCTCACACACTCCTCTCTCACACACTCCTCTCACACACACTCCTCTCTCACACACTCCTCTCTCACACACACCTCTCTCACACACTCCTCTCTCACACACTCCTCTCACACACTCCTCTCACACACACCTCTCTCACACACACCTCTCTCACACACACCTCTCACACACACCTCTCACACACTTCAGTCCATACCCATGTGACCCGACTGATCCATCCTTGATAAGCAAAGCCCAATATGAACAAAGTAAACCTTATTAAATGTCCCCCGTGTGTGTCCCCGCCAGGTGGGGGGCCGTCTGGACTCCCTGCTGGGTCAGTGCATGTACTTCGGCCTCTCCTTCAGTCGGGTCGGGGCAGATTTCCGCGGCCAGCTGGCTCCGATGTTCCAGCGCTCGGCGGCGGAGACGTTGCGCGGCGCCGTGTCGGAGGCGCTGGAGAGGTTCCAGGAGGACATGAACGTGTACACCCTGATCTCCATGCCCTCGGTGCTGGGGGGCTCCATCCCCCCCCAGCAGGGGCCCCAGCCCGGCACCCTGCAGCCCCCCCTCTCTCTGCTGGACTTCACCCCGCTCGCCTGCTTCCTCAACAACATCCTGAGCGCCTTCAACGACCTGAGGCTCTGCTGCCCCGTGGGCCTGGCCGAGGAGGTGAGCGTCTGCCTGCAGGACGCCATGGCCGACGTGAGTCACTGACCTCAAGGTCTCCTACTGTTCACACCATAATGTCTGAGGAGTAGGGATGCCAGCGATTATTCGATTATTCGCTACGGTCTCCATAACCGAATATTATTTTTAAAAATCTATTTATTTTATTTATGATTTTTTCACCACCAGTTTGTTTTACTGGGGAGGCTGTGGCTCAGTGGATAGTGTGCAGGACTTCTAGTCAGGGGATAGCAAGTTCAAGTCCCACTGCAGTCAGGTATTCGATTATTATTCGCCAGGGCTGCCGAATAATCGATTTTGATCACGGTCAGTTTCTGGCAACCCTACCGAGGAGGTGAGCGTCTGCCTGGCCGACGTGATGGTGGATCACGATAAGCGAAACTCACACCCTACAAAGAACCGTTCCGCGTTCAGACCGTCTCCTCAAAGATGTTGAAGTGGCTGGTATTGTGTATTTATTGATTGATTGTGTCTTTTGATTTGTTTTTGTATTCAGGATTGAGGGCAAGGGTATTTGGATCTCTCTGTACACACAAACTGAAAGAGTGACCATAACGTTGACTTCCTGTTTCCTGTCAGGTGACGCGTCAGGTGTTGCTGTTCCACCGTGCGGAGGAGTCGGCGTTCAGCGCTCGAGAGAAAGACCTCTTCCTGTCCTTCTGCTGCTCGTACGCCGAGGACCTGCTGCCGTTCATCAACCGCTGCCTTCAGATCCTCTTCCCGCCCAATCAGATCGCTCTCATCCTGGGTGAGGAAATCATCCAATCGCATCTCTCCTGCTCCGTCACAGCAGAATACACTCAGAGTCAAAGGTCATATATATCATATGCACAAAGCTACAGTGTAGAAATGACCCGTTTGATTCTTTAAATCATTTAAATGTATTTATTTAAATATATTCTTCTGTGTGTTTTCAATTCACTCTAAAATCTGAGTTGAGAGCAATGGCTTTAAAAAGTCATAATATAATATATAACAATATTCAGTGGAGTTGTGCCTCCAGATAAAATGTATTATTAATGTTGATTATGATATTAGCCGTATTGAATTCCTGTGTACTTGATAACGCAGTTTCTTAACCCACCAGCAGGGGGCGCTGTCCCCCAACACTCGGGTTCAAACAATTACTAAATCATTAGGATTCATTTTTAGTTTTCAATGTCTCGGCGGTGGAAGTGATGATGTATGGACCCTGAATCCAGAGCTGTCGTCCAGAGGCAATGATGTGCGCCAGGAACCCTACGTTCCAGAGAAGAAGGGCTTCTCGATCAAATCAAGTTTTATTTATACAGCACATTTATAAACAATGTGTGGTGGAGCCAAAGTGCTGTACAGATAATAACAATAGCCTACAGTAGAGACACTTTACAGCTAATACAACAGCACAGACCCTGTGTCCTTAGACCCTCTGTCCTTAGACCGTCTGTCCTTAGACCCTCTGTCCTCAGACCCTGTGTCCTCAGACCCTGTGTCCTCAGACCCTGTGTCCTCAGACCCTGTGTCCTCAGACCCTGTGTCCTCAGACCCTGTGTCCTCAGACCCTCTGTCCTTAGACCCTCTGTTTTCAGACCCTCTGTTTTCAGACCCTCTGTCCTCAGACCCTCTGTCCTCAGACCCTCTGTCTTCAGACCCTCTGTCTTCAGACCCTCTGTCTTCAGACCCTCTGACCTCAGACCCTCTATCCTTAGACCCTCTATCCTTAGACCCTCTGCCCTCAGACCCTCTGCCCTCAGACCCTCTGTCTTCAGACCCTCTGTCTTCAGACCCTCTGTCTTCAGACCCTCTGTCTTCAGACCCTCTGCCCTCAGACCCTCTGCCCTCAGACCCTCTGTCCTTAGACCCTCACATCGTACAAGGAAACACTTCCAGAGAAACCCACAGTCTAAGGGAACATGGAGAAACCTCAGGAGAGCAGCAGAGGAGGATCCTCTCCAGGACGGACAGACGTGCGATAGATGCCGTGTGTAAATCCAAGAGATAATACATTTTACAGCATATAGCCCGAATGTTAGGAAGTGCCCCTCCTTCAGAGAGATAGCAGCAGAACCCAAGGCCGTAGAGCTGTGCCGTGGGAAAGGAGACGGTGAGAGGAGAACATGATGAACTGTGTCTAAGGTTGAATACCGAAGCAAATTCATCCCTAGCAAACCTTATATTTGATCTTTACATTAAAGTCCGTTTCCAGAGTCATGGAGTAATCAACGGACGTCATATTGATTGTGATGTTTTCCTTATCGAGCGGCCTTTCTGCAGTTAGCATGCTGACGGGTTTAGATGTTTCTCTGCAGGAGTTCCCGTCTCTCAGCTGCACAGATTCGGTAGTTTGGGAAACATCGACATCGCCGCCATCCTGACGCCGCTCAGCTTCCTGCTGCCGCAAATCGAAATTGCGCCGGAGGAGATCCAACTTCCAGAAATCTCCTCCGATATCGACTTCTCTCCCGAACTCAGCGGCCTCACGTTGGAGACGCAGCGACAGGAAGTGGAGATAAAGCAACAGGAAGTAGAGACAAAGCAACAGGAAGTGGAGACGCATCAACAGCAAGAAGAGACAAAGCAACAGGAAGTGGAGACGCATCAACAGGAAGTAGAGACAAAGCAACAGGAAGTAGAGACAAAGCAACAGGAAGTAGAGCTGAGCGAGGAAACGGGAAAAAGCCATTCTGAGGATCAGGACGAAGACTTTTCTCTGGAGTGAAGACAATTATTTAATTACTCTACTCTATTAATAATTATTAAAAATGAAAATATAATAATGATTTCTCCAGTGGGAGGGTTCCCTGCTGTGGGGATGGGACGTTCACATGATTTATTGTAAAGAAGACTCTTGTTTAAGGCGAAGGGAAATGCTCAGTCTGTGTCCACGCCGCTTGTTATTTGCCCTTAACGTCCAGATAATGTTGAAATATTTTTATAAAGTGTTTTTCTTTTGGCTGAGGTGTAAAGTTGGTGTATGGATAAAAGCTAAGTGTAAACATTTATAGTGAATAAATGGGATTTCAACGTGTAATCAATGACTCAATTTACTTGGCATATTTTCTGGAATTCTGTAAAAAATTATGTTATGGGATAAAAAATAACTATTTATAAAATATATTTGACAAAAAAATATTCTCAAAGTCTCAGGACTCTGTACTTTTGTATTGTTAGCCTAGCTTAGCATAAAGACCGTAAGAAGGGGAAATTGTTAGCCTAGCTTAGCACAAAGACTGGAAGCAGGGGAAACTGTTAGCCTAGCTTAGCACACAGACTGGAAGCAGGGGAAACTGTTAGTCTAGCTTAGCACAAACAACTGAAAGTACTGGACACCGTTAGCCTAGCTTAGCAACAAGATGAAGCATGGACAACTGTTCGCCTAGCTTAGCACAGACTGGAAGCAGGGGAAACGGTTAGCCTAGCTTAGCACAAAGACTGGAAGCAGGGGAAACGGTTAGCCTAGCTTAGCACAAACAACTGAAAGTACTGGACACCGTTAGCCTAGCTTAGCAACAAGACGAAGCATGGAAAACTGTTCGCCTAGCTTAGCACAAAGACTGGAAGCAGGGGAAACGGTTAGCCTAGCTTAGCACAAAGACTGGAAGCAGGGGAAACTGTTAGCCTCGCTTAGCACAAAGTAGGAGAAACTGTTCGCCTAGCTCAGCGCCATATAGAGTATTCTATTATATAGCTCTGGCCTAGCTTAGCATAAAGGCCGTAATCAGGGCAAATTGTTAACCTAGCTTAGCACAAAAACTGGAAGCAGGATTGAAGGAAATAAATCAAATGCGTTCACATATAAATAAGAAACTCTGCATCGGTTGTTTGAACATTTATTGGTGTAGAATAGATTGATCGTGTCACATCACATGTTACTGTTTTACTGCTGGTTGTTTAACCGTTCTGCAGTTAGCATGCTTTACTGTGTAATATTTAAACATGCAGTTAACGACCAACATACCAAAACCATCACGGAGCCGGGGGAGGAGGGTTATATTATATATCATTTACGTTACATCTGGTTCCCTGACAAAAATACGTTTTTCTAACAAACTTCTGACCTTTTATTTTAATAAATCCCAGCTCCCATGGCTCTGCAATTCGTTGTTTAGACTACAATAAGGCTGAGCAATGTTTATATTATATCGGCAATGTGATATGGTCGTACATTTCTGATGAAACACGGGACTTTTTCTGGTTTGAAACGCTAATTTACAGCAAAATGTCATTTTCTAAACTGTTATTGCCTTTTTATTATTTGCTTTTACACATGAAGTCATTACATCCACATCGCTGATAATAGGGTTAGGGTTATCCAGCATTTCATTGTGTAGATATTGTTATTAAAGCACAAATAATCCACTTCCCAATTTTGGTATTTTATGTCACAATATCTCAGAGCAAATACCAAATCACCAGTGCAGACATTGAGATTTGGGGTACATTATCATTATTTATGTGAATTTATTGACACAAAACAGCAGGACACAGTGTGTGAAATTCAGAAAATGATGTATTTTTACCGTAACTTAAGTCTCTAAAACCAGGAAACACATTACCATATCCAAAACACAACACGATATTTAGTGGATTCGTTACAACATCCTTCTATCGCCCAGCCTTAAACCTAAACGCCCCCGATGTGCAGCTGTGTTTCGGCCCTTTAATGAATTCTGAATCCTCGTGTCTGTCAGTTCTTCATCACAAACATATCGTGATATTTGTTGTTAAAATGTAACACCAGATTTGCAGTGCTTTAATAACATTAATACAATGAGATTTGGGACCAATTATCATCATTTATGTGAATTCACTGAAGTAACTGACACAAAGCGGCAGGGAACAGTTCGTGAAATGCAGGAAATTACGTCTTTTTGCCGTAACTTCCACTCTAAAAGCGGTGTTTCGGCCCTTTAAATAATTCTGAACCCTGGTGTCGGTCAGTTCTTCTTCACAAACTTCTTGTGCGCGGCGTTGGGGTTGGCGCGCCTCCGCCCGCCGCCCCCCTGCCCGTCTCTGATCTGCAGGTTAGCGGCTCGGCTGTAGATGTCGTTCTGGCTGAAGGGAGACGCTCCGGTGACGAAGTCCGGGTCGAACACGTTGGTTTTCTGCCGGGCTTTACGGGAGAGTCTCTGCTGAGGGAAGCGCTGGTCCTCCACCAGCTGAGGGTTGTTCCCGTGTTTACCTCCCTGAGGCATCGTCAGAGAGTGCTGCAACAACAACAACATGAAGGGTTAGATTCAAGGCTTTTATCGTCACATTAGCTACAGTGTAGATATGTCAGCACCTTTTACGCTGCTTTGGACAGTCTTGCACTAATGTACATTTTCAAAGATATTAAAGTGACTGTTATTTTGTGTATGGCAATGAAAAACTGAAGTCACAGGCTTCTCCAACAGAGCAACATGAATATACATAGGACATAAAACAGATACAACAGATAAAATAGTGCAAGAGAATGTTTTGTGTACGCAAGTAAATACAAATAAAATTGAAATAGTGTTTAATAGTCTTCCCTGAAGGCAGCAGCTCCCTGGTCCAATAGGATTTCTCAAACAAACGTTTATGAGCAGGAGAATCTCCACATGTTAAAACCACTTTATGATTTCTGAAGTGAAAAGCTAATGTTGGGCTATAAAGGAACTACAGCACGGTCACATGACTTCACGTCACCACCGCTAAGCTAAAGGTGGCTAATGTTGGGCTAAAAAGGAACTACAGCACGGTCACATGACTTCACGTCACCACCGCTAAGCTAAAGGTGGCTAATGTTGGGCTATAAAGGAACTACAGCACGGTCACATGACTTCACGTCACCACCGCTAAGCTAAAGGAGGCTAATGTTGGGCTATAAAGGAACGACAGCACGGTCACACGACTTCACGTCACCTCCGCTAAGCTAAAGGAGGCTAATGTTGGGCTATAAAGGAACTACAGCACGGTCACATGACTTCACGTCACCACCGCTAAGCTAAAGGTGGCTAATGTTGGGCTATAAAGGAACTACAGCACGGTCACATGACTTCACGTTACCACCGCTAAGCTAAAGGGGGCTAATGTTGGGCTATAAAGGAACTACAGCACGGTCACATGACTTCACGTTACCACCGCTAAGCTAAAGGTGGCTAATGTTGGGCTATAAAGGGACTACAGCACGGTCACATGACTTCACGTCACCACCGCTAAGCTAAAGGGGGCTAATGTTGGGCTATGAAGGAACTACAGCACGGTCACATGACTTCACGTCACCACCGCTAAGCTAAAGGTGGCTAATGTTGGGCTATAAAGGAACTACAGCACGGTCACATGACTTCACGTCACCACCGCTAAGCTAAAGGAGGCTAATGTTGGGCTATAAAGGAACTACAGCACGGTCACATGACTTCACGTCACCACCGCTAAGCTAAAGGAGGCTAATGTTGGGCTATAAAGGAACTACAGCACGGTCACATGACTTCACCTCACCACCGCTAAGCTAAAGGAGGCTAATGTTGGGCTATAAAGGAACTACAGCACGGTCACATGACTTCACGTCACCACCGCTAAGCTAAAGGAGGCTAATGATGGGCTATAAAGGATCTACAGCACGGTCACATGACTTCACGTCACCACCGCTAAGCTAAAGGTGGCTAATGTTGGGCTATAAAGGAACTACAGCACGGTCACATGACTTCACGTCACCACCGCTAAGCTAAAGGTGGCTAATGTTGGGCTATAAAGGAACTACAGCACGGTCACATGACTTCATGTCTCCACCGCTAAGCTAAAGGTGGCTAATGTTGGGCTATAAAGGAACTACAGCACGGTCACATGACTTCATGTCACCACCGCTAAGCTAAAGGTGGCTAATGTTGGGCTATAAAGGAACTACAGCACGGTCACATGACTTCACGTCACCACCGCTAAGCTAAAGGTGGCTAATGTTGGGCTATAGAGGAACTACAGCACGGTCACATGACTTCACGTCACCACCGCTAAGCTAAAGGAGGCTAATGTTGGGCTATAAAGGAACTACAGCACGGTCACATGACTTCACGTCACCACCGCTAAGCTAAAGGAGGCTAATGTTGGGCTATAAAGGAACTACAGCGCAGTCACATGACTTCACGTCACCACCGCTAAGCTAAAGGTGGCTAATGTTGGGCTATAAAGGAACTACAGCACGGTCACATGACTTCACGTCACCACCGCTAAGCTTAAGGTGCGCGCGTGTGTGTGTATGCCTGTGTGTGTGCCTGTGTGTGTGTGTCTGTGTGTGTGTGTGTGTGTGTGTGTGTGTGTGTGTGTGTGTGTGTGAGTCTCACCCTCAGTCCTTTGCTGTTCAGCACCTTTGGGTTCTTGGAGAAGTGCATCTGTGTGTTTCCGTCGGCGCTGACGGTCACTGCGATCTTCTTCAGAGTCCGGTTCCCACAGTGAGGACAGAACAGCTTGCTCATGTTGCTCGTCGTCCTGAAAAACAGGATTTGAGAAAACAAATATTCAGGTTCATGTGGTGGAACTTCCACACTCCATCACCTTCTGGCAAGACACGAACCAATATACAAGCTCAAACCAAAGTTCTGCTATTTAAAAGCTCTCCTAATATACCGTTATATATATATACCCAGAACATGTCTCTGATTGGCTGAAACACCTAACAGATCATTGCAGCATTACCCATAATCCCCTCTGTTTCAGAAGGGTTAATTAATTAATTTAAATTGCTGCGATTCCTTCAGTCTGGCGTTTGAGTTCACGTTGTTGTACTCACTTGAAGCAGGCGTGGCACCTCAGGATGTAGTTCCTCGCCTGTTTGATGAGCATCCCGTTAACGGACAGGACGTGAAGCCCGATCTGGATCAGAACGTTCTGGAAGCGGGAGTCATCATCACTTACTACACGTTTTATTAGAATACTCGATCCTGATTGGTCGATTTCAGAGGGTGTTAATACTCGATAAAACACTGTTGCCAAGTTCCACTTTTTTTATATATTGTACAAAATACACATTTTAACTTTAATTTCTGATGTTTGTATAAATATTTGTTATTTTATTATTTAATATTTTAATTGAACGTCTTGTGTTTCTACTAATATATATATCTTTTTGCAGTTTTATTGAACCTCGTTATGTTTGTTTCACATTTATTGATTACTTTGAAATATTTGTATTTATTGTCTTAAATAATGTTTATTTTTAAATTTTATATAAATATTTGGATTTTAATTTATAAAAAAATGGTTAAATAACAGATGACTGTTTGTCTTTGTTCCCTTTGGTCCGAATCGTTACCTGCATGGCGAAGTCGGTGGTCAGACATCCGACTGTGACATCAGCGGGAGCCGTCCAATCAGAGGAGTCCATCTTCACCTGTTTGATGTTACCGGGAGTGATCCATCCTCCACCACCTTCCTCCTCTTCCTCTTCCTCATCCTCATCTTCATCATCATCTTCCTCCTCCTCAGGCTCGTTCTCCTTGTCCTCGTCGCTCCTCTGATCTGATGAGGACACGTCGTCCAGATTCTGCAGAACGAACAGAATCACCGTTAGTCCGACCTCCGACCAAAGATCTGAAATCTCAACATTTTGAATTTCGCAGGAAAATTAAGTAATTCTGAATTACGGAGAAAATGACTTGTAAGTATTTCAATGTTTCTTTTGCTACTTGGTACTTCTACTCCTCTACAGTTCAGAGGTACATGGTGTACTTCTACTCCTCTACAGTTCAGAGGTACATGGTGTACTTCTACTCCTCTACAGTTCAGAGGTACATGGTGTACTTCTAATCCACTACAGTTCAGAGGTACATGGTGTACTTCTACTCACTACAGTTCAGAGGTACATGGTGTACTTCTACTCCTCTACAGTTCAGAGGTACATGGTGTACTTCTACTCCACTACATGTATTTAATCCTTTTAGTTACTTCACAGATGAAGGATGTGAAATCTAACCAAGTGTTGAATCAGACTTTAGTTCCACCTGGAGTGAATCCACAAGCTACCCTGCAGTCTACAAAGTACTTCAGACTAGCTGCACCTCCACCAGCTACCCTGCAGTCTACAAAGTACTTCAGACTAGCTGCACCTCCACCAGCTACCCTGCAGTCTACAAAGTACTTCAGACTAGCTGCACCTCCACCAGCTCTGAGAACACTTTCATGATCAATCATTATAAAACATATCATATATATTATTCTGAAATGGACCAATCTGCACAACGACTACTTTCACTGTCTTTCACTATATTTAGATGAGAATACTTTCTACTTTCACTTGAGGAACATTTTGAATGAGGACTTTTACTGAAACAGAGTATTCCTACACTCTGGTACTTCTACTTTTACTCAAGTACAAGACCTGAGTACTTCTACTTTTACTCAAGCACAAGATCTGAGTACTTCTACTTTTACTCAAGATCTGAGTACTTCTACTTCTACTCAAGTACAAGATCTGAGTACTTCTACTTTTACTCAAGATCTGAGTACTTCTACTTCTACTCAAGTACAAGATCTGAGTACTTCTACTTTTACTCAAGTACAAGATCTGAGTACTTCTACTTTTACTCAAGTACAAGATCTGAGTACTTCTACTTTTACTCAAGTATAAGACCTGAGTACTTCTACTTTTACTCAAGTATAAGACCTGAGTACTTGTACTTTTACTGTCGCTACATTAACTATATTTTGATGATAATACTTTTATTTGAGGAACATTTTGATTGCAGGATTGTTCCTATATTCTGGTACTTCTACTTTAACTCAAGTACAAGACCTGGGTACTTCTACTTTAACTCAAGTACAAGATATATACTTATACCACCTCCGTTTATAGCCTATGAAAAAAACGAATAGAAAACGAAGGCTAAAGCTAACGTTAGCAGATAGTGATGCTAGTTTGCTAGCTAGCTCAACGGTAATATTGCGACACGCTCTGCGCTCCGACGGGGAGCTCTGCTCTGAGCCCCTGAGCGGCCCGGTCTAACAGCTGCTCCCCAGCGGCCAGTCTGTGCCGCAGGGACTCCGGACCGCACCGTTAATATTAACGAACTGAAGCTAGAGCCTCATCGCGGAGCAGCAGAGCCGACAGGCAGGAAGGCTCGCGCACACTTCATTATAATATATACAAAAAGAACACCATGCGTGTCAGCTCGCGGCCGCAGATTACTCCGGGTCCCGGTCCCAGACCCACCACACCCCACAAATATCTTTATTGCAGATCTACACGAATCACACAAACGACCTATTTTGGATCGCGTCGTAGGACCGTTTAGCGAGAGCGCGTGTGTTCTGGATCAGGCCGACCGGCTGACTCCAACACATCAGGTGAGGTTGAACCGGCTTCGTCGCACAGGCCTCGGGTGTAAATAATAATAAGGTGTGTCATCTCCCTCACCAGCAGGTGCATCAGAGAGTCGATGGAGGCGAGCGGCGGCCTCCAGAACTGGAAGGAGTTGAAAGTGTTGAAAGAGTCTGTGGACGTCTCTTTGGGATCTGAAACCTGCAGAGGATCCTGAAGAAGCAAAGACCTTTTGATTCCCCCAGAATTCAGACACAATTCTGTCTTTCTCTGAAAATCTCTAACTTCTTACATTTTCGGAAAATCTCAAAAAATTCTGACTTTTTTAACTTTTCTACATTTTGGACTTTATTCTGAAAATTCTAACCTTTTTCTCTAAATTTACACTTTTTTCAGAATTTTTTGATTCTTTTTTTATAAATTTAGAATCAAAACATTCTGACTTTTTTCAGGAAATCTGAAAAACACGTGTTTGTCCTGAGCTCTGATAAACGGAGAGCTCTCTCCTCACCAGCAGCTGCAGCAGCTCTTTGTCCACGGTCGGCAGCGCCGGCCTCCAGAACTGGAAGCTGTTGAAGGGATCTCCCTCCGGAAACTTCTGTCGAACACCAACGCTCTCTGAAGACTTCTGAGGACGAGAGAGGGACAGAGGGACTGAGGGACTGAGGGACTGAGGGACTGAGGGACTGAGGGACTGAGGAACTGAGGGACAGAGGAACTGAGGGACTGAGGGACTGAGGGACTGAGGGACTGAGGTACTGAGGTACTGAGGGACAGAGGGACTGAGGAACTGAGGGACTGAGGGACTGAGGGACTGAGGAACTGAGGGACTGAGGGACTGAGGAACTGAGGGACTGAGGGACTGAGGGACTGAGGGACTGAGGAACAGAGGGACTGAGGGACTGAGGGACTGAGGAACAGAGGGACAGAGGGACTGAGGGACTGAGGAACTGAGGGACTGAGGGACTGAGGGACTGAGGGACTGAGGGACTGAGGAACTGAGGGACTGAGGAACTGAGGGACTGAGGGACTGAGGGACTGAGGAACTGAGGGCCTGAGGGACTGAGGAACTGAGGAACTGAGGGACTGAGGGACAGAGGAACTGAGGGACTGAGGGACTGAGGGACTGAGGAACTGAGGGACTGAGGGACTGAGGGACTGAGGGACTGAGGAACTGAGGGACTGAGGGACTGAGGAACTGAGGGACTGAGGGACTGAGGAACTGAGGGACTGAGGGACTGAGGAACTGAGGGACTGAGGGACTGAGGGACTGAGGGACTGAGGGACTGAGGGACTGAGGAACTGAGGGACTGAGGGACTGAGGGCAGGGACTGAGGGACTGAGGGACTGAGGGACTGAGGGACTGAGGGACTGAGGGACAGAGGGACTGAGGGACTGAGGGCAGGGACTGAGGGACTGAGGAACTGAGGGACAGAGGGACTGAGGGACTGAGGAACTGAGGGACTGAGGAACTGAGGGCAGGGACTGAGGGACTGAGGGACTGAGGGACTGAGGGCAGGGACTGAGGGACTGAGGAACAGAGGGACTGAGGGACTGAGGAACTGAGGGACTGAGGGAGGACCCTTCAGATGTGAGTTGAGATCAGAGAGGAAGCGCCTCACCTTTCCTCTGGAGGGCAGGAAGAACCCGGCCACGTTGACCGGAGTCTCCGGGTGGCGCTGAGTGCTGTGCACGTCCACCTGCAGCCAGAGCACACATTCAGCCACACGGGCTGAGGCAGCGCAGCGATACCACAGGTTCTACATTCAGAAACTCAGATTTCCTGCGACAAAATACTCTAAATCTGCGGCCGTTAATCAGCTCATCCCATCACCTTCTATGAAGGTCAAACATTAGTATAGCCGTTAAAATATTTATAGAAACTTGTTGGGCCATTTGTAGAACGCCGTGCACCTTGGCTTCCGGCTCCTGCTTCAGGTGCTCCGATCCCACGTGCTCCAGCTCCAGCTGGTAGGTCAGAGCCAGGACCTTGATGTCGGTCGCTGACAGACTCGGGTAGTCTCCCGTCTTCTTGGAGAACTCCGTCACTGAAACACCAACACAGCTAACACTGAAACACCAATACAGAAGCACGTTGCCCATAAACTACATATCCCACAATGCATCTCAAATTTGACTTTTTTCGCAGAACAAGTTTTTTTCTCCGAATTTGACTTTTTTTCTTCAAAATATTAATGTTTTCTTAGAATTTGCCTTTTTCTCATAATTAGATTTTCATAAATCATTTTGTAACATTCTCAGTGAAGAGACTTTCCCTAGACTTCTGCTTTCAGACGCAGTTAATTATGAAGTGATTACCCTATCCCATAATAGTCCAATGCAGAGGCGATGATGTAATATAATACATTATTTTATATATATTAAATATTTATATACTTTGATATATAGTCTTAAAGTTACAACCCTTTGAGTGCACCCAGAATGCTGATGTGGCCCGCGAAGAAATTGAGTTTGACACCCCTGCACGAAGAGGACACAGTGTGGTGTGTTCAGGGACAGTTTGTTCACCATGTCTGATGTGTTCAGGGAAGATGTGTGGTGTGTTCAGGGACGGTGTGTTCAGGGACACAGTGTGGTGTGTTCAGGGACAGTTTGTTTACCGTGTCTGGTGTGTTCAGGGAAGATGTGTGGTGTGTTCAGGGACACAGTGTGGTGTGTTCAGGGACGGTGTGTGGTGTGTTCAGTATCAGTGTGGTGTGTTCAGGGACGCTGTGTTTACAGTGTCTGATGCGTTCGGGTCAGTGTGTGGTGTGTTCAGGGACACAGTATGTGGTGTGTTCAGGGACGGTGTGTTCAGGGAACAGTGTGGTGTGTTCAGGGACGCTGTGTTTATCGTGTCTGATGCGTTCGGGGTCAGTGTGTGATGTGTTCAGGGACGGTTTGTTTACCATGTCTGATGTGTTCAGGGACACAGTGTGGTGTGTTCAGGGACACAGTGTGGTGTGTTCAGGGACGCTGTGTTTTCCGTGTCTGATGTGTTCAGGGACGGTGTGTTCAGGGACAGTGTGTTGTGTTCAGGGACGCTGTGTTTACCGTGTCTGATGCGTTCGGGGTCAGTGTGTGGTGTGTTCAGGGACACAGTGTGGTGTGTTCAGGGTCAGTGTATGGTGTGTTCAGGGACGGTGTGTTCAGGGACAGTTTGTTACCGTGTCTGTTGTGTTCAGGGACGCTGTGTTTTCCGTGTCTGATGCGTTTGGGGTCAGTGTGTGGTGTGTTCAGGGTCAGTTTGTTAACTTGTCTGATGTGTTCAGGGTCACAGTGTGGTGTGTTCAGGGACAGAGTTTGGTGTGTTCAGGGACGGTGTGTGATGTGTTCAGGGTCCGTGTGTGGTGTGTTCAGGGACACAGTATGGTGTGTTCAGGGACGCTGTGTTTACCGTGTCTGATGTGTTCAGGGTCAGCGTGTGGTGTGTTCAGGGACACAGTGTGGTGTGTTCAGGGTCAGTTTGTTAACTTGTCTGATGTGTTCAGGGACAGAGTTTGGTGTGTTCAGGGACACAGTATGGTGTGTTCAGGGACACAGTATGTTGTGTTCAGGGATGCTGTGTTTACCGTGTCTGATGTGTTCAGGGACGGTGTGTGATGTGTTCAGGGACACAGTATGGTGTGTTCAGGGACACAGTATGGTGTGTTCAGGGACACAGTATGTTGTGTTCAGGGATGCTGTGTTTACCGTGTCTGATGTGTTCAGGGTCAGTGTGTGGTGTGTTCAGGGACAGTTTGTTACCGTGTCTGATGTGTTCGGGGTGCGGCTCTCTGAAGATCAGGTGGTACGGCAGGAAAGCTAAACTCCTCCTCGTGGGTTTGTCTCTGATCTCGTCCACCACGTCCTTCAGGGTGTAGATCGTGCTGCCGATCTCCTGCAGAACAAAACAATAAAGAATTTAAAAAGGAAAGACAAAGTAAAGTAAAGACCCGGCAGACTAGTCTGATTCCCTTTAATTGAATTTGTTCAGCATATTATTTACAGACAAAGGCACGATAACAACCTAAAACACCATTTATTTAAATACGAATGGGGGTGTTGAAAGAAAGAAAAGGCACATGTTTATATTGAAACAAAACTTAAAGGGGACCCGTCATGCAGCTCTCCACCTATCAGGGGAATGAGAGGTCGGGCCACGGCCGGCCATTGCCGCTCGAAAGCGCTGGAGACGCTGTAGTACATACGCCAGGCCTGTAAGTGGCGCTGTAGTCTGCCACAAAAGCAGCGAAGAAGACTTCCCTCGCATGGTTGCCATGGTTACCCTTCTGTTTATTCTCCGCTGTGGCTCTCTCTCTCCCTCCCCGAGGCAAGCGCTGTAATTCCCTCCGGTAGTCCACCAGCAGATGACAAACGCCCTCCTCTCCGGCTCTTCCAAGGGACGAGGGGACCGTGCGGCAGAGTTTCAGTTAGATTTTTTTTCGCCGGTCAACACGTCCGTTAAAGTTTAAATCTTCCGGACAAAATTAGAAAAGTGCCGGTCAAAGGTCTTCTTTGTTATTTATTGAGCTTTAAAACAAATGAATAACGACTCTAAATAATGCAGGGGGCGTGGTCTCCCGCAGGGGGGCGTGGTCTCCTGCGGGGGGGCGTGGTCTCCTGAAGCTCACAGAATCAGCCCCCTGCAAAAACAGGGCTGGAAAGAGCAAATAGAGCGAAATGAGGCATGGCTAAAATGCAGGATCTGTTTGGTATTTTGAAAACTGAAACGTATAAATATACTTTATATAGGTATGGCCCTACAATATATAAATATAGCATTTAGATATAGCATGATAGGTGTCCTTTAAACATAAATACACTTTTATGATGAGGATGTAGAGCTCTCTGTTGTTGTTGTGACGTCATGGAGGTAAACCCAGATGTTGACCGATTGATTACAGACTCTAAATAATAATAAACCCTTTTAATAATAATAATAAAATAAACCATCCTCCTGTTCCTCAACAAAATGCTCACGATGCAGATTCATCAGCAACAATTCTTCATGTAATTTAAAAGGTCCCGTGTCACGGCCATCTCCACGGATCATAGCTCCATCGTTGAGCTCGACTAGAATAGATTCACATCGTTCGATGTTCCAGACTCTCATCGGTTTCTCACAGCGTCTCTGTAGTCTGTGCCTCCACTCTCTGTCCCACGCGGCCTGTTGGAGCTCCTGCTCCCTGTGAGCTCAACAAGGCGTTGCCCACTGTGCTCTGATGAGTCCTCCACCGTTACAGCGGAACATCAGTATTTATGTTTTACAATGGCGTTTGTTAGCAAACAGGAAGTGACACCAGTGAAGAGAAACGGATGAGAACGCTGCGTGGGGTCTGCGGGACGTGTTGGCGGGACGTTGAGCGAATCGCTGCTGCGAGGAGCGGACAGTGCGTGAGCTGGGTTACTGGTGTGGTTTCCTGGTTGCTGCGAGACAGCGAGACAGCGAGACACAGCTAAACCCAGCCTGAACACACACACACACACACACACACACACACATCCGCAGACGTAACGTAACGGCTCCGCGGATTGGTCCATTTGGGTCGTCGTTACGTCACAGTGACCCGGAAGAAGCAAATGTAAAAAGAGAAATGTCCAACGAGGCGTTCAGGGGCAGCGCAGACAGGTCCGGAAAAGCATGACACGGCCCCTTTAAGTATTTTTTACAATTTAATTAAATGTGAAATCTCTGTTTGTGTTTCGGTAAAAATAAATGTTTCATTATTATAAGTAATACTAGTTCATTAATTAACTCTTGTAAATGAAGAAGAAGAAGAAGTACAGCTCTCTGTTGTTGTGACGTCATGTATGTAAACACGGATTTTGTTAAATCAAAAATATTTGTGTTCTGGTCAAGATTATAAATGCGGTATAAAGTTAAACATAGTAATACAATAAATAAATGAAACTATTTGTAATGAGGATTTAGACCTCTGTGTTGTTGTGACGTCATGTGTAAACACGCATGTTGACTGATTGACTTACAGACTTGTAAACAACAATAAATCCTGTTTACAAAGTGAAACATATTAAAATAAAGTGTTTATTCTGTTCCGCTTCCCCCACGCCTCTTCTCGCTCTGCGGCCTTTATCGCTCTCTCTCCGGCCTCAGAAGGGACCCCTCTCCCCCCGTTTCGGGGGTCTGCTCTCTTTATACAGGGGCGTTGTATATATTAATATGAAGCATATTCTCACCTGGAGAGGAGCTTTCTTCAGAAAAGCTCCTGCGTCTGCGACAACATGCGCAACCAAGGTAGGCGCCATCTTTGATCTGTGACGGAGAACTGGGCCGACCAATCAGAAGAGAGGAAAGGTGATGCGTTCAGGCACTTAGGAACACTCGGAGAAACAACATTTAAAAAAAGAAATAATGATTCTCCGCTGATAAACGTAATACTTCTCATCCTGATCAATATACAATTAAACTTAAAATATTAGAAAATATTATTAAATACAAATAAAGTGAATAAAATAAACATGTCAATAATTATTATAAATAACCATTACAATGATTAATACATGTTTCATTCAATACATATTTCCATTATTATTATTAATATTATTATTGGTATTGTTATAATTTTAATATCATTATGAATTATTTTATTTGTTAACAGAATCATCTTTTTTTACTAAAATTCTCATGACCATCGTCTTCTCTCCCAGGGACCGTGAACGCGGCGTGACATTAGAATCACGTGACGCTGTGTTGACGGCGGAAGACGGAAAGATGGCGGCGCGCTGGAGCAGCGAGAATGTGGTGGTGGAGTTTCGAGATGCTCAGGTATTAAAACGACCTTATTAAACTAAAGAGACCGAAAGAGCAGCACAGGGAGAACCACTTTACATCCTCACAGTTTACTCCCTGAAGACTTTACTGTAAACACACTTTCATTTGAGTTTTGCTTCAATTTCAATGTTCATTTACACTTAATTACAGTTTTAGATAGAAATAAAACAGCGTTATAAAAAATATATATAGATGTGGAAGTACACATTTCCAGTTACAAATATAATGCAGGATATTATTGTGCAAGATATGTATCATTCAATATTAAAGGTCCCATTTCTACTGATCATAGTTCCATCGTTGAGGTCTACTAGAATAGATTTAATGAAGTATTTTATGTTCACCCCATTCCTACTTTAACTTCACGAATCAAAACATTAAACAATAATCTGACGCTTTAATTATGTTCAAATTAAGATTGGTCTTCTTCTTGTGTTTTCAGGCCACCGCTATGTCAGTGGACTGCCTGGGTTCTCACGCTGTACTTTCCGGGTAAGTTTCATGCACCTGAACGCAGCACAGATATAAAATCATATCTCAGTTTGCTCTAAAGCGCCTGTAATGTGTCCCTGAACGCCTCTCAGAATAAACATCATGTCTCAGTTTGCTCTAAAGCGTCTGTAATGTGTCCCTGAACGCGTCTCAGAATAAACATCATGTCTCAGTTTGCTCTAAAGTCTAAAGCGTCTGTAATGTGTCCCTGAACGCGTCTCAGAATAAACATCATGTCTCAGTTTGCTCTAAAGTCTAAAGCGTCTGTAATGTGTCCCTGAACGCCTCTCAGAATAAACATCATGTCTCAGTTTGATCTAAAGCGCCTGGAATGTGTCCCTGAACGCGTCTCAGAATAAACATCATGTCTCAGTTTGATCTAAAGCGTCTGTAATGTGTCCCTGAACGCGTCTCAGAATAAACATCATGTCTCAGTTTGCTCTAAAGTCTAAAGCGTCTGTAATGTGTCCCTGAACGCGTCTCAGAATAAACATCATGTCTCAGTTTGATCTAAAGTCTAAAGCGTCTGTAATGTGTCCCTGAACGCGTCTCAGAATAAACATCATGTCTCAGTTTGATCTAAAGCGCCTGGAATGTGTCCCTGAACGCGTCTCAGAATAAACATCATGTCGCAGTTTGATCTAAAGCGTCTGTAATGTGTCCCTGAACGCCTCTCAGAATAAACATCATGTCTCAGTTTGCTCTAAAGCGTCTGTAATGTGTCCCTGAACGCCTCTCAGGCGGCGCTTCCTGTACATGGTGAACCTGGAGGCTCCGTCCGAGCAGCCGAGGAAGATCGGGCGTCAGAGCAAGTGGGACGTGGGGACGGTCCAGTGGAAGCCTCATCGAGACGAGGCGCACGTCTTCGCCGCCTCCGTGAGTTCCGCTGATCTCCATCACGAGTACACGCGGAGGACTCTGATGCTCAACGTAACGACTGTTTCCTTTCAGAGCAACCAGCGCGTGGACCTGTACTCGTGGAAGGACGGCTGTGGAGAGATTCAATCGTCCCTGCAGGGCCACACCCGGGTCATCAGGTACCGCAAACAAGCGCTCCTTCCTGGAGGGGCCGCAAACAAGCGCTCCTTCCTGGAGGGGCCGCAAACAAGCGCTCCTTCCTGGAGGGGACCACCGATATACCACTCACACTGACTCTGACGCTCTGTGGTGCGTTCAATGACCCTCTGAAGCTCTGTGGTGCGTTCACTGACTCTCTGACGCTCTGTGGTGCGTTCACTGACTCTGACGCTCTGTGGTGCGTTCACTGACTCTCTGACGCTCTGTGGTGCGTTCACTGACCCTCTGACTCTCTGTGGTGCGTTCACTGACCCTCTGACGCTCTGTGGTGCGTTCACTGACCCTCTGACTCTCTGTGGTGCGTTCACTGACTCTCTGACGCTCTGTGGTGCGTTCACTGACCCTCTGACGCTCTGTGGTGCGTTCACTGACCCTCTGACGCTCTGTGGTGCGTTCAATGACCCTCTGACGCTCTGTGGTGCGTTCACTGACCCTCTGACTCTCTGTGGTGCGTTCACTGACCCTCTGACGCTCTGTGGTGCGTTCACTGACTCTCTGACGCTCTGTGGTGCGTTCACTGACCCTCTGACGCTCTGTGGTGCGTTCAATGACCCTCTGACGCTCCGTGGTGCGTTCACTGACTCTCTGACGCTCTGTGGTGCGTTCACTGACTCTGACGCTCTGTGGTGCGTTCACTGACTCTGTGGTGCGTTCACTGACTCTGTGGTGCGTTCACTGACTCTCTGTGGTGCGTTCACTGACTCTGTGGTGCGTTCAATGACTCTCTGACTGTCTGTGGTGCGTTCACTGACCCTCTGACGCTCTGTGGTGCGTTCAATGACCCTCTGACGCTCCGTGGTGCGTTCACTGACTCTCTGACGCTCTGTGGTGCGTTCACTGACTCTGACGCTCTGTGGTGCGTTCACTGACTCTGTGGTGCGTTCACTGACTCTGTGGTGCGTTCACTGACTCTCTGTGGTGCGTTCACTGACTCTGTGGTGCGTTCAATGACTCTCTGACTGTCTGTGGTGCGTTCACTGACCCTCTGACTCTCTGTGGTGCGTTCACTGACCCTCTGACTCTCTGTGGTGCGTTCACTGACCCTCTGACTCTCTGTGGTGCGTTCACTGACCCTGTGACGCTCTGTGGTGCGTTCACTGACCCTCTGTGGTGCGTTCACTGACTCTCTGACGCTCTGTGGTGCGTTCACTGACCCTCTGACGCTCTGTGGTGCGTTCACTGACCCTCTGTGGTGCGTTCACTGACTCTCTGACGCTCTGTGGTGCGTTCACTGACCCTCTGACTCTCTGTGGTGCGTTCACTGACCCTCTGACTCTCTGTGGTGCGTTCACTGACTCTCTGACTCTCTGTGGTGCGTTCAATGACTCTCTGACGCTCTGTGGTGCGTTCACTGACCCTCTGTGGTGCGTTCACTGACCCTCTGACTCTCTGTGGTGCGTTCACTGACTCTCTGTGGTGCGTTCACTGACTCTCTGACTCTCTGTGGTGCGTTCACTGACCCTCTGACTCTCTGACGCTCTGTGGTGCGTTCACTGACCCTCTGACTCTCTGTGGTGCGTTCACTGACTCTCTGACCCTCTGTGGTGCGTTCACTGACCCTCTGACTCTCTGTGGTGCGTTCACTGACCCTCTGACTCTCTGTGGTGCGTTCACTGACCCTCTGACTCTCTGTGGTGCGTTCACTGACCCTCTGACGCTCTGTGGTGCGTTCACTGACCCTCTGACTCTCTGACGCTCTGTGGTGCGTTCACTGACCCTCTGACGCTCTGTGGTGCGTTCACTGACCCTGTGACTCTCTGACGCTCTGTGGTGCGTTCACTGACCCTCTGACCCTCTGACTCTCTGTGGTGCGTTCACTGACTCTGTGGTGCGTTCACTGACCCTCTGACTCTCTGTGGTGCGTTCACTGACTCTCTGACCCTCTGTGGTGCGTTCACTGACCCTCTGACTCTCTGTGGTGCGTTCAATGACCCTCTGACGCTCTGTGGTGCGTTCACTGACTCTCTGACTCTCTGTGGTGCGTTCACTGACTCTCTGTGGTGCGTTCACTGACCCTCTGACGCTCTGTGGTGCGTTCACTGACGCTCTGTGGTGCGTTCACTGACGCTCTGTGGTGCGTTCACTGACTGTGGTGCGTTCACTGACTCTCTGTGGTGCGTTCACTGACCCTCTGACTCTCTGTGGTGCGTTCACTGACCCTCTGACTCTCTGTGGTGCGTTCACTGACTCTCTGTGGTGCGTTCACTGACTCTCTGTGGTGCGTTCACTGACCGTGGTGCGTTCATGTCCTCAGTGATCTGGACTGGTCCTGGTTTGAACCGGAGCTTCTCGTCACCAGTTCAGTCGACACGTACATCTACATCTGGGACACCAGGTGGGAGAACTCACTCCGTATTATACTATATTATATTATATTATATATATTATATTATATTATATATATTATATTATATTTATCACTTTATTTAAAAACATTTTGTGTTATTATTATTATGTCTATTTTATCTTTATTTGTGTGAATCCTGTTTCTCTGCAGAGACACGAGGAAACCCACGGTGGCGCTGTCCGCTGTTGGTGAGCTTCATTTGAAGTTCATTACATTACTTATCTGTCCTGTTGTTGTTGTTGTTGTTGTTTTCTCTGTTTGATCTGAAATAATAGTTAACATGATCAGTAGCATCAGAAGCATTGCTTCCCGCTCTTCGCTCTGGAGACTCAGATGTGTGTGTTCCGCAGCCGGGGCGTCTCAGGTGAAGTGGAACAAGAGGAACCAGAACCTGCTGGGCTCCAGCCACGATGGAGACGTCCGGATCTGGGACAAGAGAGTGAGACTCACACACACACACACACACACACACACTCACTCACTCACTCACTCACTCACTCACTCACTCACTCACTCACTCACTCTCTCTCTCTCTTCAGCCCCACATATCAATATTTCTTGATTACAAACCTTCAGTGAAATGTTTTCTTCAGTCGCCAGAGTTTTAGTTTTTTCTAGATACATCCCACAGATCTGTAACAACTGTGTGTGTGTGTGTGTGTGTGTGTGTGTGTGTGTGTGTGTGTGTGTGTGTGTTTCAGAAGCCCAGCACGGCAGTGGAGTACGTGGCGGCTCACCTCTCAAAGATCCACGGCCTCGACTGGCATCCCGACAACGAGTTCGTGTTCGCCACGTCGAGCCAGGACAACTCCGTGAGGGTGAGCAAAACCAGCGCACCCCGAGGGAGGAGCCCGTGACACTGCAGGGCTTCCCACACATAGACTATACTCGGGCCGCCCAGGTATATTAACGGCCGCCCAGGTATATTAACGGCCGCCCAGGTATATTAACGGGTATATTAACGGCCGCCCAGGTATATTAACGGGTATATTAACGGCCGCCCAGGTATATTAACGGGTATATTAACGGCCGCCCAGGTATATTAACGGGTATATTAACGGCCGCCCAGGTATATTAACGGGTATATTAACGGCCGCCCAAGTATATTAACGGCCGCCCAGGTATATTAACGGGTATATTAACGGCCGCCCAAGTATATTAACGGCCGCCCAGGTATATTAACGGGTATATTAACGGCCGCCCAGGTATATTAACGGCCGCCCAGGTATATTAACGGGTATATTAACGGCCGCCCAGGTATATTAACGGCCGCCCAGGTATATTAACGGCCGCCCAAGTATATTAACGGCCGCCCAGGTATATTAACGGCCGCCCAGGTATATTAACGGGTATATTAACGGCCGCCCAGGTATATTAACGGCCGCCCAGGTATATTAACGGGTATATTAACGGCCGCCCAGGTATATTAACGGCCGCCCAGGTATATTAACGGGTATATTAACGGCCGCCCAAGTATATTAACGGCCGCCCAGGTATATTAACGGGTATATTAACGGCCGCCCAAGTATATTAACGGCCGCCCAGGTATATTAACGGGTATATTAACGGCCGCCCAGGTATATTAACGGCCGCCCAGGTATATTAACGGGTATATTAACGGCCGCCCAGGTATATTAACGGCCGCCCAGGTATATTAACGGCCGCCCAAGTATATTAACGGCCGCCCAGGCATATTAACGGCCGCCCAGGTATATTAACGGGTATATTAACGGCCGCCCAGGTATATTAACGGCCGCCCAGGTATATTAACGGGTATATTAACGGCCGCCCAGGTATATTAACGGCCGCCCAGGTATATTAACGGGTATATTAACGGCCGCCCAGGTATATTAACGGCCGCCCAGGTATATTAACGGGTATATTAACGGCCGCCCAGGTATATTTCGCGACCCATTTAGGTTTTTTTTTCGTCCGTGACCACGACGCCATCTGCGATCGATTGACTTGTGGACAATGATCCCTCGCTCCCTTGCTCTGATCCCGCCTCCTTCTGGCCTGTTAAGTGGCCTGCCTCACACAGGGTGACTGGCTGTCCACATGACGTGGCCTGCCGACATGGCCACTGTCACAGATCATGAATCAGAGCCCTTGATTGGTCTCTGTGTGTCATTCAAGCTCGGGATCAGCTCAGCTCAGGTGAGGTGAAGGACTCTCTGAGTGTTTAGATAATTTAAGTTCTCAGTGGGGCTCAAACGGTGTGGTCACCAGTTATGTAAACACATATTTCCATTTGAGAGGGTAGTGATTGGTCTAATGGATAGCGAGGTGGGCTGAATATCAGAAGGCTGTGAGTTCAAACTCCGCCAGGAACACCACCACTAGTGTGCCCTTGAGCAAGGCACTTAGCCCTTAGTTACTCCAGGGAGAATGTCCCTGTAATCGGTCATTATAAGTCGCTTTGGATAAAAGCGTCAGCTAAATTAAATGTAATGTGATTAGTAAAATGGGCATGAATAAATAAATAAAAGGTAAGATACACTTTTAAAACGTGTTGAGAGAAAACTAGTCTTTGCTGCTGCCTCAAAGAGGAGCAGGGGGAGAGGAGGGAGACAGGAGAGGAGGAGGGGGAGAGGAGGGAGACAGGAGAGGAGAGGGGGGAGAGGAGGGAGACAGGAGAGGAGGAGGGGGAGAGGAGGGAGACAGGAGAGGAGAGGGGGGAGAGGAGGGAGACAGGAGAGGCTGATTCAGGAGCACAGACACACTCACTACTATAAATGAACTAAAAATTTATGAACTAATTAATAAATAATTAAACAAGTTTCAGTGTTTTTTTCATATTGGAAATGGTATGGTATTGGTTATGGCCATGATTTTTGAAATGTATACAGTTCTGTTTAATATAGGTGTTTCCATAGATCTAGTCTCTTTATTTTATTTAACTCCAACATAAAAAATAAAATCTTACCGGGGGCATGCCTCTGGACCCCCTAGAGGATTTGACCCCCACTAAAAATCACATGGATAGGTTCCTAAATACATTTATAAATACATTTATTTGTTTAAATAGTAACCCATTTCCATATGTTCATGTGTGGGTAGTAGATTTAAACTATAGGGCTATCACTACGGGCCCTGCCTGTACCTGTTCGCTCTGCCATCGCGTGAAGGGTCTGCCAACAAGCGACCACCAGAAAGGTTCATGTTGTTGCACTGACTCTCTGCGATGCGTTCACTGACTCTCTGCGATGCGTTCACTGACTCTCTGCGATGCGTTCACTGACTCTCTGCGATGCGTTCACTGACTCTCTGCGATGCGTTCACTGACTCTCTGTGTTGCTCTCTGCGATGCAACAGCTAACTGTCTGTGATGCGTTCAATGTCTTGCTCTGATCAAAGGTGTCTCAGTCAGAAACTATCTTCTCTTCGTTTTGTGTTCAGTTCTGGGATTACCGACAGCCCAGGAAGTACCTGAACATCCTCTCCTGCCAAGTGCCCGTGTGGAAAGCTCGGTACACGGTGAGTTTCAAACTCTGAAGGAATCTCAATGCCTTTTTACGATCATGATTTCTGCTGTGTGTGTTTTCTCACACGCTCAAAACTGTGTGTGTGTGTGTGTGTGCGTGTAGCCCTTCTCTAACGGTCTGGTCACAGTGATGGTTCCTCAGCTGAGGAGAGAGAACAGTTTGCTGCTCTGGTCGTCGCTCGACCTCAACAGCCCGGTCCACGCCTTCGTGGGACACGACGACGTGGTGCTGGAGTTCCAGTGGAGGCCGCAGAAAGAAGGCAGGACACACACACACACACACGCACCTGCACAGTGATGGCAGAAGTACACACATCCTGTACTCCAGCTGAAGTACAGATCCTCGTGTTTAAACATACTCTGGTGAAAGTAGAAGTACTGACTGAACTTCTTCACTCAAGTGAAAGTAAAGAACTTTGAAATGTACTGAAGTAAAAAGTCCCCATAACTAGCAGCTGCTTTAAAGAGTACCTGACCTCCCGTTGCGTTCACTGACCCTTTGATGCGCTCACTGTCTCTGTGTTGCGTTCACTGACCCTTTGATGTGCTCACTGTCTCTGTGTTGCGTTCACTGACCCTTTGATGCGCTCACTGTCTCTCTGTGTTGCGTTCACTGACCCTTTGATGTGCTCACTGTCTCTCTGTGTTGCGTTCACTGACCCTTTGATGTGCTCACTGTCTCTCTGTGTTGCGTTCACTGACCCTTTGATGTTCACTTTCTTTGTGTCGCATGATTTATGTGTTTTTTGTTTACAATGTCGTCTTCTTGTTTACAGCGTTTTCTTGTTGTTGTTGTTGTTGTTTATGTGTTTGTTTACTCTGCAGGCTCGAAGGACTACCAGCTGGTGACCTGGTCCAGAGATCAGACTCTGAGGATCTGGAGGGTCGACCCTCAGCTGCAGAAGGTCAGCCTCTCATTTAATTATTAATATTATACTTTTACTCCACTAATTATAAAAAACATGTAACATTTAATAGAAATCAATGTGTGTGTGTGTGTGTGTGTGTGTGTGTGTGTGTGTGTGTGTGTGTGTGTGTGTGTGTGTGTGTGTGTGTGTGTGTGTGTGTGTGTGTGTGTGTGTGTGTGTGTGTGTGTGTGTGTGTGTGTGTGGTGTGTGTGTGTGTGTGTGTGTGTGTGTGTGTGTGTGTGTGTGTGTGTGTGTGTGTGTGTGTGTGTGTGTGTGTGTGTGTGTGTGTGTGTGTGCAGCTGTGTGTCAGTGACGTGGGGGAGGAGCTGATGGAGGGGATGTCTCTCACCGTGGAGTCGGAGAAGTCTCTTTCGTCCCAGGAGCCGGACAGTCAGTACAGCGTCGGCCTCGCTGCAGACAGCCTGACGGGTGAGAAACCTTTCAGCAGGAATATACAGAAAAACAACAGAAATGTAAAAATAATCAACAGAAACACACAATTATCAACAACAATCGACTAAGATCGACTGAACTGGGCAGAACGTCTAAAGAAGTCAGAAGAAATAACACCGATTAGATTATTAACAGAAATCAACTCAAATCTTCAAAACACAGATATCATCAAAGAAACAGGAAATTACGAGAGTCTTCAGAAATCAGCAGAAACACAAAACAACAGGAATCTGTTGACGTCTTAATCTTTAGCAGATTTTAAGTTGATTTCTTGTTAATATGATGATGAGTGATTTTCTGGAGATTTCTGTTGATATTTTTATGAAAACCCACAGAAACGAACAAAAAAGACAAAAAAGATGAACTGAAATCACATAAATCAACTTAAACTTGCAAAGAAATCTGCATAAAGATCTAAAGAATTCAACACGACAGAAAATGAGAATCTACGGAAATCAGCAGAAAAGAAAACCCAAAGAAACCATCAGAAACCTTCAGGAAGCTCCAGGAAGCTTCAGGGAGCTTCCTGAAGCTTCCTGAAGCTCCCTGAAGCATAAGGGAGCTTCAGGGAGCATCAGGGAGCTTCAGGAAGCTTCCTGGAGCTTCCTGGAGCTCCCTTATGCTTCAGGAAGCTTCAGGAAGCTTCAGGGAGCTTCCTGGAGCTTCCTGAAGCTCCCTTATGCTCTGCTTCCTGGAGCTCCCTGAAGCTCCCTTATGCTTCAGGAAGCTTCAGGGAGCTTCAGGGAGCTTCAGGGAGCTTCAGGGAGCTTCAGGGAGCTTCCTGGAGCTCCCTGAAGCTCCCTTATGCTTCAGGGAGCTTCAGGGAGCTTCCTGGAGCTCCCTGAAGCTCCCTTATGCTTCAGGAAGCTCCAGGGAGCTTCAGGGAGCTTCAGGGAGCTTCCTGGAGCTCCCTGAAGCTCCCTTATGCTTCAGGAAGCTTCAGGGAGCTTCAGGGAGCTTCCTGGAGCTCCCTGAAGCTCCCTTATGCTTCAGGAAGCTTCAGGAAGCTTCAGGAAGCTTCAGGAAGCTTCAGGAAGCTTCAGGAAGCTTCAGGAAGCTTCAGGAAGCTTCAGGAAGCTTCAGGGAGCTTCAGGGAGCTTCCTGGAGCTTCCTGAAGCTCCCTTATGCTTCAGGGAGCTCCAGGAAGCTTCCTGAAGCATCCTGAAGCTTCCTGGAGCTTCCTGAAGCATAAGGGAGCTTCAGGGAGCTCCAGGAAGCAGAGCATAAGGGAGCTTCAGGAAGCTTCCTGAAGCATCCTGAAGCTTCCTGGAGCTCCCTGATGCTCTGCTTCCTGGAGCTCCCTGATGCTCTGCTTCCTGGAGCTCCCTGAAGCTCCCTGAAGCTCCAGGAAGCTCCAGGGAGCTTCAGGAAGCTCCCTGAAGCTCCCTGAAGCTCCCTGAAGCTTCCTGAAGCTCCCTGAAGCTCCCTTATGCTCTGCTCCCTGAAGCATAAGGAAGCTCCAGGGAGCATCATGGAGCTTCCTTATGCTTCAGGGAGCAGAGCATAAGGGAGCTTCATGGAGCTTCAGGGAGCTTCAGGGAGCTTCAGGGAGCAGAGCATCAGAGCTTCAGGGAGCTTCAGGAAGCTTCAGGGTAAATGAGTAACTAAATGCTGTTGTCTCAGATCAGGACGGCGCTCTGATCTCCGCGGTGGGTTCAGGCGTCCCTCAGACTCTACAGCAGGAGTTCTCTCTGGTCAACCTGCAGATCAGGAACGTCAACGTGGAGGTGAGAATAAAACCCAGAACAGGAAGACGTTGTGTTCAGGGACGGTCAGAAATGTGGGAACAGGAAGTGACATCTGTCGTGTCAAATGTTCTTATAATCATTTAAATCATAGATGATGTCTTGTACTCTGATTGCCTTTTACTCGTTTAAATAGTATTTTTTATTCTTTGTAACCAGATGTCTCTCAGAGGGGCGTGGGGAGGGGCTCCTTGCTCTCATCTAAAGTAACAGACAGAGAATCAGCACTGAAACAGGGCTGAAACAGAGGGGATTATGGGTAATGCTGCAATGATCTGTCTGGTGTTTCAGCCAATCAGAGACGGGCTCTGGATATATCTGAGACCTGTGATATATTGATGAGAAACAGTACGATGGGGGGACCTAAGGGAATTAGGACTTCCTCCTCACTTCCCGCTGTGTGTGCAGATGGACGCGGTGAATCGCAGCTGCATGGTGTCGGCGAACTGCGGCAGCCATCAGGTCCACCTGGTGGTCAAGTTTCCCGCTCAATATCCCAACAACGCCGCGCCCAGCTTCCTGTTTGTCCCCCCCACCACCATCCCCTCCGCCATGATGACCAAGATCCAGAAGGTACCGACGCTCCTGAACGCACCACGGCAGACATAAAAAAACACTAACGCTGATATCAAATTATAAGAAAACTGCAGAAATCAACAGTTTACAGGAGAAATGATAAGAAATTATCAGAAATCAACAAAAATTAACAGATATAATTAAAAAAGAATCAGAAATCATGATCTTGAAAGGTATTCAAATTCCTTTTTTAACTGCAAATAAAAGTAAAAAAGTGTCTTCGTATTTTTGGATGTTTGATGTAAAATTCAATGAAACATTTGTATAAATGAATCGTATTCTGAATTATACCAACATGTTGTTGTTTTCATGTATTTTATTTATAATAGTATTTTTCTCTGTCAAAATAAAAACTGAAAGCGGAATCTCCCAGCGCTCCTGAACGCACCACGGCACTCTTTTACTTAAACGTGTTTTTTTTTCTTCCAGATTCTAACGGACACCTCTCTGCAGAAAGTGAAGAGGAACCAGAACTGTCTGGAGCCGTGTGTCCGACAATTGGTGTCCTGCCTGGAGTCAGACATGGTGACACGCACGCAAACACACACACACACACACACACACACACACACACACAACCACCAGACTCAGGGACAGAGGCGGACTGGGACTCAAATTCAGTCGGTGGGGGGGGGGTGCATCAGAAAAAAAAATACAGTAACCTACTATTAGTTATTAGAAATCAGCCGTTTATTATGCAGTTCAAGGGATAAAAGAGGGAGGACAGATGTCTTAAACACATGGGACATTGTAAACCCACAAACATACAGTACGTTATTGTAAGGGAAACGTCTGCAGCAATAGAGAGTCAGGAGACAGAGAGACGCGAGGAGAGTTGGAGCTTTGATGTCAAACACTGAATGTTTATTACAAGTATCGGCCGGAGAAATTCACATCACAAGTCACACAGCCAGAGATTCTGACTGCCCTGGTGGGTTGCCGTGTCAAATCTGCCCAGCCCCTCTCTCGATGCACCTTTTAACTAGCTTACAGAGAGTTGATCCACATATTGGGCGATGGTGCGTAAACACTGGGAACACTGGAGATACCCCCAACATCTGGAAATACTCAATCACCCGCCTGACTGTTAGGCTCTGTGACGAGAGATGACCGGTCATTAAACTGAGAACGAGAGCAGCAGCACATTCTTCACGGGAGATAACGAGTCAGGGTTGGTCGTAAATGTCAACACACAGAAAAGGTTAAATATCTAGAAGTAAAGACAGAAATATTCTTTACGGTTCTTACAAATCAGCTGTTTATTCGGCTGCATTTCAGGGGATAATTCTCACTCACCTCTTGCTCTTGCACTTGTATGTGCCAGCTGGTTCTTCCACCATCTGTCCCTCATCATGAACGCAGGAGGCTGGCTGTATATCTGAACTCGCACCCTCATCATCCTCTTCATCATCTTGCACTTGTTATGAGCTGCTGATGATCTGTCCGTTTGCGACATTGATATGCTTCACCTGCGAGTGACTTCACCTTTTTTTCTCTTGCCTTCTCGGCCCCACCTTTTTCTTTTAGTGTTCTTTGTCCATGTGTTTTCATTCTCCCTGTCTGCCGCGGCGTCTAATCCCTTCTCTTCTTCGTGTGGGATTATCTGACAGATAAGAACCACACAACTGCATTAGCGGCCGCTGTCGCCCTCTGTCGGCTGTCAGCGCAACTTAAAAGATGACGTCAGACCTTTTTTAAAAAAAAGGGCCGGCCGGTTGTGGCTAGAAAGGATCTGAAGAAAGGACCCCACCTTTTTCGGCTCAAACACATCTCCAGCAGTAACATGATGCAACATACACATTAATGCAGCAGCAATATGAACAGAGAAACATCAGACATAATAGTCGAACACTGAAAGGGTACCTTTTATTGCACCAGGAGCTATCTTGGGACTTTTACTGCGACAGCGTTGACTTGCCTGTGGATCAAAAATAAACCATAGTGTTGGTGATCTACAGTGTTGTCATTCTTCTTTGAACAGCAAGACCGCTAACTCCCTATTTCAGCCTTGACGACCGGCCGTTCTCCAGATTCTCCAGATGGCCAGTCCGCCCCTGCTCAGGGACACTTTCATCCCAGAACATCCACATGTTTGCAACTCGTATATCAATATTCCAATGACTCTAGACTATCATATGCCGTTTCTATCATATTCTGTTTCTATCATATTCTATTTTATTTACTTGCACTATGTTATCTGTTTCATTGTGTTGGTCTGGTAAAGGAGCCTGTGACCTCAGACTTTCATTGACACACTGCAGCTCTGCTCACATGACAATAAGAGCCTTGAGTCTTTTAAAAGCCGCCTGACCGTGTGTTTTCTCTCTCAGACGCAGGAGGACAGTCCTTCCTCCGGACCTTTTGTCCTCTCAAACCCCGTCACCCCCGCCATGCAGGCGTTCCCTCGGGTCACCAACACCTACGGGTCCTACCAGGTAACACACACACACACCTGCTACACACACATTCTTCGTAACATAATATAATGCAATTACATATCTGCCACCGACCAATCGGAACACTCAACTCAGCCGTGTGATAGAATATAATGTAACAAACCGACCAATCGGAACACTCGACTCAGCCGTGTGATGGAATATAATGTAACAAACCGACCAATCGGAACACTCGACTCAGCCGTGTGACGGAATATAATGTAACAAACCGACCAATCGGAACACTCGACTCAGCCGTGTGATGGAATATAATGTAACAAACCGACCAATCGGAACACTCGACTCAGCCGTGTGACGGAATATAATGTTAAAGTTAAAGAGATCCCTGTCACTGTGAAACTGATCATGTTTTTAGCGTGTACATTTTAAACTTGTGTTTGTTTTTCCCGCAGGACGCCAACATCCCGTTCCCTCGGACCTCCGGCGCTCGGTTCTGCGGCACCTGCTGCCTGGTGTACTTCACCCGACCAATCACCATGCACCGCTCGGTCCCGCCCACTGAGCCAACCCCAAGGTACACACAGTGCTTGAATTGGAATCAAAACGGTGCCAGTACTCTAAATCAGCAACTGTTTCAAGTCCATTTATTTATACAGCCCAAAAACAAGTATTCGGCTCAAAGTCATAGTATATCCTATAATACTGTATGTTTTAGAAAGGCTCACTTAAACAAAATGACTCGGGGTGCATCTGAGATTAGAGGGGGTGCAGTGACCACGATATCCATTTGCGTTTTGTCCTTTGTTTGTGGCTCACTCGTGGGGCTGACCGACGAATAGACGCTTGTAGTTTGAGAGAAAAAATATAAATGTCCAGATGCGATTGAAAAGTAAGAGTTTATTGCAAAAAAGGCAAAAATAAATAAACGTTTTGAAACAAACCATTTGTCATATAAACTGATATTTCAAGGTTAAAGGCAGAAGAACCAAGCTGTGACGCTCCCAACCAGCAAGGTCTAAAACGGGTTGCTTCAGTCAGCCACACCAGTAGGCTGCAGCACCTCGACCTGCAGAGGAACGCACTCAAATAATAAATAAATAATATACCCCACAGAATCTCAGGTTATACTCTAAAAAGACAAGATACTATAATCTAAGGAAATGGCTCCTACATAACCGGAGTACCGCAAAAACAATTATCAAATATACAAAAAAAAGGAGCCTCTACAGTCAGGATTTCTATTCATGTCATCTATCAATATGAGTCGTGTGGTGTTACTCATCCTGACTACATGACATCATCGTGCCATCAGCGGAAGAAGACTCTTTGCTGCCGTCACTCTTCACATTCCAACAGCAGACAGATCTTGGTGATTGGCCTCTCCAGCACGCTGGTCTGTGTTTTAACTTTGACAGCTCGAACCAGTCCTTTAGTGTCTGCCATAGCTTCTAGCACTCTTCCCAGGATCCAAGAGCTACGCGGAGCAGTAGGGTCAACTACCATGACTACATCTCTGGGTTTAAAGCTTCTCTTCTCCTTGCACCATCTCTGTCTTTCTTGCATGAGGGGTAAGTATTCCCGGCACCAGCGTTTCCAGAATAAGTCTGCCATGTGTTGCACCTGTTTCCATCGGCGTCTTACGTACAGGTCCTTCTTGTCAAAAACTCCAGGGGGCAGAATTGGCTTGGTTTTTAAGAGCAAGATGTGATTTGGGGTTAGAGGCTCCAGGTCTTGAGGGTCCTTTGAGACTGTTGTGATTGGTCGACTGTTCAAAATGGCCTCTACTTCACATAAAAGGGTTTGTAGCCCCTCTATATCCAAAGTCTGCTGCTTCAAAACAGAATAGAGAACCTGCCTCACAGACCTAATCAGACGCTCCCATACTCCTCCTGGGGGGATGAAACTCCACTGTATGCCCTTTTCCTGAATGCCGTGCTGGTTCAGAATGGAGAGGGCTTGCTTTAACTCTCTCTGAGCTCCAACTAAATGGGTCCCATTGTCAGATCATATGTTTCACTTGACCTCTTCTGCATATGAATCTTCTCAAATCGTCGATACATGAGTCTGTATCAAGTGAGCTGGCGACCTCAATATGCACAGCTCTGCTGGTCGTGCACGTGAGCAGCACTCCGTACCTCTTTAGTGTGGTACGTCCTCTTTTGACTTGAATAGGGCCAAAGTAGTCCACACCGACATTGGTAAATGAGGCATGTCTGGCTCAAGCCTTTCCTGTGGCAAGTCAGCCATCTTCTGCTCTCCAGCTTTGGCTCTTTGGCGTCTGCACAAAACACAATCTCCCAATATCTTTCTCACAGCAGAGTTGGCTTTGATGATCCAATACCTCTTCCTCACTTCAGAGAGGATGTGTTTCTTCCTCCACGTCCAGTTCTTTCATGCATGTGCCTTAAGATGAGAGTTGACACATGCCAGTTTGTTGGCAGTATGACAGGGAACTTAGTTTCTTCTGCATCGCTGCCCTCCTCAGGCGTCCTCCCACTCTCAGCACTCCATCCTTTAACACTGGACGAAGCTTGGAGAGGCTGCTTGTCACTTTGACACCACGTGTTGTCGTTTGCAGTGCTGTCATTTCCTCTGGAAAATACTGTCTTTGGGTTTGGCATATGATGCTATGATGATATGATGCCTTCTCAAGATCTTCCAGAGTAATGGTCTGTCCACCCAGTGGCCTTCATGTTTTCTATTTTCTGCTCAACATTGCTCTTTTCTCCTTTGAACGAGCCGTTTCAAGCCTTCTTTGAACTTCAGGATCCATGCTACTGCCACTTTCAGTTTTCTCCAGCTGGAGAAATGCAGGAGTAGCTTACCTGTAGGATTTTCTGTGACTATAACTGTGCTGATAATAGCATTTCGTTTGACCTCTAAATCATCGCAGGAGAGAGAGATGGACATTTCGGTTCAAGAAAGTCAGATGCCACAACAACATGCTCGTATAGGCTATGTGATAAGGGACTGGGAAGGCATGAATCAAGCAAAGAGCACATAGATCCATAGATCTCTTCATGTTGCTCTCAAAGTGCACCAGATTGATGCTTTTAACTTCAATATTTAAAAACAAATCTTCCCGGGGAGCATGCCCCCGGACCCCCCTAGAGGAGGTGAGGACCCCCCTAGAGGAGGTGAGGACCCCCCTAGAGGAGGTGAGGACCCCTCTAGAGGGTGTTAGGTACACTCTCCACTTATAAAAATAGCACTCTACCACTGCACCCTCTCTAATCTCAGATGCACCCTGAGTCATTTTGTTCTGGAACCGGGCCTGCATGTTGTACACAGTGATAAACATTCTGTCACCTCAACATCAGGGATCGTATACATTAAACTCCTTCTGAATCAAACCGTCACAGTAGCCTTAACTTCCTGAGCCCTCTTGAATTATAAAAACACACGTTACTTTACCAGCAGAGAGAAAATGGATTATTAAATTATTAATGTGACTAATAAAGAGCAGTTTGATTATTAAGTATTATTCTGTTGATCGATGTCATTACATTTGGTGAAAAACACATGATGACTTGTTTAAGACTCGTTTTGTCAAAATGTGGACTTGACTTGGACTTGAGCACAAAGACTTGAGACTTGACTCGGACTTGCAAAACAATGACTTGGTCTCACCTCTGGTGATAGCCCTCGAGTTTAAATCTACTACCCAAAAATAAACATATGGAGATGGGTTACTATTTAAAAAAATGTGCAAATCTATTTAGGACCCTGTCCATGTGAACATATTTTAAGTGGAGGTGGACCTCAAATCCTCTAGGGGGGTCCGGGGGCATGCTCCCCCAGTAAGATTTGTTTTTAAATGTTGGACTTAAATGCATCAATCTGGTGCTTTTTGAGGGGGAAATAAAGAGACTACACTAAACAGAACTTGTAAGAGTCGGTGAGGGCTGATCATTTATTCCGGGAAATGACTCAGACCTACTAATTGACCTGACTGAAGTTACTGAGTCTATGTAAGTTTACCTTTTTTCACCTAGTTAACATTTTATTTGTATTATTCATGCATATTTTACTAATCACTCCCCCCTCAAATGGAAACATGTGTTTACATAAATGGTGACCGAACCGTTTGAGACCCACAGAGATAACTTAGACCAAGTTAACTATCTAACACGCAGAGAGTAATGTACCTCACCTGAGCTGACGTTATAAGATCCTCTCAGTCTGACAGGAGAGGACTCTCCTCCACCTTGTTGTTGAAACAGCTCCTGATATCCGTTAGCGCAGCTAGCTAGCACCAGATGCTAACAACAATACACGTAACCGGTGCGCGCGCTTTCTCACTGAACGCACCTTGCCGGTACTCATGGGTACAAATCAGAAGTGCCCTGCATACCGCTGAGTACCGGCCCAATTCAAGCACTGGGTATATACACACACACACACACACACACACGCACACACACACAATTATGTTTATTTCTTCAGAATTTAGGTTGATTTCTTTTCGATTTCACATGTTTTGTTTGATACATTTATGTTAAAGAGAAAAAGAAAAGAGATGATTTTATGTTACATCAATATTTAAGATAATATGTTAAAGCCACTGTGTCCACTATGTCACTGAACGCATCAAAGATAATTAGTTTATCGCCAACAGACTTACACAAACAAGGATTTAGTGTTTCATGGTGGATGAAAATAAATCCAATAATTTGAAAACTAGGAATAGGTATATTTGAAGTAGTTATTTTTTTTTCAAGTGATTCAGTTTGAAATGACATTAAATATGTATTTATTTGTGTGTGTGTGTGTGTGTGTGTGTGTGTGTGTGTGTGTGTGTGTGTGTGTGTGTGTGTGTGTGTGTGTGTGTGTGTGTGTGGTGTGTGTGTGTGTGTGTGTGTGTGTGTGTGTGTGTGTGTGTGTGTGTGTGTGTGTGTGTGTGTGTGTGTGTGTGTGTGTGTGTGTGTGTGTCAGGTCTCTGTCAGCGCTGTCGGCCTATCACAGCGGAGTGTTGACTCCCATGAAGATGCGTTCAGAGTCTC
>CM070431.1:1669115-1689115 GCA_036324595.1 Champsocephalus gunnari
TCTCTGTCTCTCTGTCAGAAATCCCGTCGCTTCAAGACAAAGAGAGAGGGGATGGATTACGGTCAGCGTGCCATCAAGCTGGCGGGGAAAGTGATCATCCAGGACATCTCCGTCCTGCTGCCCGTCCACAAAGCGCTGGGAGAGAGCTACGTGTGAGACAACCATCCTACTTATTATTATTTATGTTTTGAAACGTATCGGAGAGAAACATTAAGAACCTCAGAGTACAGTCATAAACAAAGAACTTCTGATGACTCAACTCTATGGGAAACACTTTGAGGAACATTGTAGAGAATTCTCTGATATTAGAGTCGACATTCTGAGAAGAAAGAAATACATTTTCTCAGATTAAAACACACATCAAAGTTCTAGGATAAACCGAACACTACGGCTTTCAGACCTGAATGCGTGTCTCCATGTATCTAATATCTGCCCCTCCCCCCTCAGCCTGAACATGAACGACATCCAGGAGACGAGTCAGAAGAACGCCGCGGCGTCGCTCACCGTCGGGCGCAGAGACGTTGCCAAGGTGACCATTTCACATCTTCATATCTCTAATGTTCACTCGGAGTGAAGAACAGCGAGCAGCTCACACACGGAGACGCTTCTCCACCTCGGGTTCAGCACTGAGATGTCTCTGCTCTGAGATTCCTGCGAGGGGACATTGTTGGAGTTTCAGGATCAGAGCTTTTTGGGGAACTGTAACTGGTGGTTTTCCTGCAGTGAGAAATCCAAAGACTTTTATGCTTCAGATTATTTATCCGTACACTATACCGCTCTCTAGAGCAGTGTTTCTCAAACGGTTTCACACCAAGGACTTAACCAATAACAAAACACTCGCGGACCACCTCACTCCACAAATATCCCAAAACACATCGTTTTTCTAGAACAGATTACAAATCGCCTGAAAGTGGTACAAACAAGTGGCAACATGTGTGACGAAGGTGCTTATCTGGGCTTTATCAGGCAGTAGAAAGTGAAACGTAGGCTCGCTCCATTGCAGAGATATTCCCGCGAGAGTGCGGAAAACTTTAATTTATTTATTTATTTCAAATGTGAAATGTTACCAATATACTCACGGACCACTAGGGGGCCACACTTTGAGAAGCACTGCACTCTCTACCTCTCTACCTCTCTACCTCTCTCTACCTCTCTCTACCTCTCTCTACCTCTACTCTCTGCTCTCTGCTCTCTGCTCTCTGCTCTCTGCTCTCTACCTCTCTCTCTACCTCTCTCTCTCTACCTCTCTCTACCTCTACTCTCTACCTCTACTCTCTACTCTCTGCTCTCTGCTCTCTACCTCTCTCTACCTCTACTCTCTGCTCTCTGCTCTCTACCTCTACTCTCTACCTCTACTCTCTACTCTCTGCTCTCTGCTCTCTGCTCTCTACTCTCTGCTCTCTGCTCCTTACTCTCTACTCTCTGCTCTCTGCTCTCTGCTCTCTGCTCTCTACCTCTCTCTACCTTTCTCTACCTCTCTCTACTCTCTACTCTCTACTCTCTGCTCTCTGCTCTCTGCTCTCTGCTCTCTACCTCTCTCTACCTCTCTCTCTCTCTCTCTACCTCTCTCTACCTCTCTCTACCTCTCTCTCTCTCTCTACCTCTCTCTACCTCTCTCTACCTCTCTCTACCTCTCTACCTCTCTCTCTCTCTCTACCTCTCTCTCTCTCTCTACCTCTCTCTCTACCTCTCTCTACCTCTCTCTACCACTCTCTACCTCTCTCTACCTCTCTCTACCTCTCTCTCTACCTCTCTCTACCTCTCTCTACCTCTCTCTCTACCTCTCTCTACTCCACCTTCCCGACAGGGTCTCTCCATGACTACTGAGAGCCCAACACATGTCTCTACCTCTCTCTACCCTCTCTCTACCTCTCTCTACCTCTCTCTACCTCTCTCTCTCTCTCTCTCTCTCTACCTCTCTCTACTCCACCTTCCCGGACAGAGGTCTCTCCATGAGCTACTGAGAGCCCAACACATGTTCGCCTTCCTATGAGCAACTTGAGAACGCTTGCTTTCCCGTTCATCGTGCAGGTCTGGGCCCTGGCGTCTGCGGCCACCAGCCAGGACCTGAGTCCGGACTCCGACCCGGACACCGAGACGCCGTGGGCCAGACACCCGTTTGGGCGCCACCTGCTGGAGACCCTGTGAGTGCGCTTCACGATGGAGGTTGTGTTTAGCTTTGTGTGGAGGTGGAAGAAGTGCTGTTGGGGTCGGCGGGCGGGATTCATTTCCTCTCTCTATTAATTCAGACCTACTACTTGACCAATCAGGAGCTCTTGAGTCTTTGTACGTTTACCGCCAGGCTCGGATCCACCAAGGTCACCAAGGTCTCACCTCCATAAAGCCTAGGATGGATCCTTTCTGAGTATAAAGCCTAGGATGGATCCTTTCTGAGTATAAAGCCTAGGATGGATCCTTTCTGAGTGTAAAGCCTAGGATGGATCCTTTCTGAGTATAAAGCCTAGGATGGATCCTTTCTGAGTATAAAGCCTAGGATGGATCCTTTCTGAGTATAAAGCCTAGGATGGATCCTTTCTGAGTATAAAGCCTAGGATGGATCCTTTCTGAGTATAAAGCCTAGGATGGATCCTTTCTGAGTATAAAGCCTAGGATGGATCCTTTCTGAGTATAAAGCCTAGGATGGATCCTTTCTGAGTATAAAGTCTAGGATGGATCCTTTCTGAGTATACAGCCTAGGATGGATCCTTTCTGAGTATACAGCCTAGGATGGATCCTTTCTGAGTATAAAGCCTAGGATGGATCCTTTCTGAGTGTAAAGCCTAGGATGGATCCTTTCTGAGTATAAAGCCTAGGATGGATCCTTTCTGAGTATAAAGCCTAGGATGGATCCTTTCTGAGTGTAAAGCCTAGGATGGATCCTTTCTGAGTGTAAAGCCTAGGATGGATCCTTTCTGAGTGTAAAGCCTAGGATGGATCCTTTCTGAGTATAAAGCCTAGGATGGATCCTTTCTGAGTGTAAAGCCTAGGATGGATCCTTTCTGAGTATAAAGCCTAGGATGGATCCTTTCTGAGTATAAAGCCTAGGATGGATCCTTTCTGAGTGTAAAGCCTAGGATGGATCCTTTCTGAGTATAAAGCCTAGGATGGATCCTTTCTGAGTGTAAAGCCTAGGATGGATCCTTTCTGAGTGTAAAGCCTAGGATGGATCCTTTCTGAGTATAAAGCCTAGGATGGATCCTTTCTGAGTGTAAAGCCTAGGATGGATCCTTTCTGAGTGTAAAGCCTAGGATGGATCCTATAGAAAAATATAGAAAACTTCCCAGGATCATTACCTTTTCAAACAGTCTCCTGCTATTATCAGAAACATCCTGATAAAGCCTAGGATGGATCCTTTCTGAGTATAAAGTCTAGGATGGATCCTTTCTGAGTATAAAGTCTAGGATGGATCCTTTCTGAGTATAAAGTCTAGGATGGATCCTTTCTGAGTATAAAGCCTAGGATGGATCCTTTCTGAGTATAAAGCCTAGGATGGATCCTTTCTGAGTGTAAAGCCTAGGATGGATCCTTTCTGAGTATAAAGCCTAGGATGGATCCTTTCTGAGTATAAAGCCTAGGATGGATCCTTTCTGAGTATAAAGCCTAGGATGGATCCTTTCTGAGTATAAAGCCTAGGATGGATCCTTTCTGAGTATAAAGTCTAGGATGGATCCTTTCTGAGTATACAGCCTAGGATGGATCCTTTCTGAGTATACAGCCTAGGATGGATCCTTTCTGAGTATAAAGCCTAGGATGGATCCTTTCTGAGTATAAAGCCTAGGATGGATCCTTTCTGAGTATAAAGTCTAGGATGGATCCTTTCTGAGTATAAAGCCTAGGATGGATCCTTTCTGAGTATAAAGCCTAGGATGGATCCTTTCTGAGTATAAAGCCTAGGATAGATCCCTTTCTGAGTATAAAGCCTAGGATGGATCCCTTTCTGAGTATAAAGCCTAGGATGGATCCTTTCTGAGTATAAAGCCTAGGATGGATCCTTTCTGAGTATAAAGCCTAGGATGGATCCCTTTCTGAGTATAAAGCCTAGGATGGATCCTTTCTGAGTATAAAGTCTAGGATGGATCCTTTCTGAGTATAAAGCCTAGGATGGATCCTTTCTGAGTATAAAGCCTAGGATGGATCCCTTTCTGAGTATAAAGCCTAGGATGGATCCTTTCTGAGTATAAAGCCTAGGATGGATCCTTTCTGAGTATAAAGCCTAGGATGGATCCCTTTCTGAGTATAAAGCCTAGGATGGATCCTTTCTGAGTATAAAGCCTAGGATGGATCCCTTTCTGAGTATAAAGCCTAGGATGGATCCTTTCTGAGTATCAAAGCCAGGATGGATCCTTTCTGAGTATAAAGCCTAGGATGGATCCCTTTCTGAGTATAAAGCCTAGGATGGATCCTTTCTGAGTATAAAGCCTAGGATGGATCCCTTTCTGAGTATAAAGCCTAGGATGGATCATTTCTGAGTATAAATCCTAGGATGGATCCTTTCTGAGTGTAAAGCCTAGGATGGATCCCTTTCTGAGTATAAAGCCTAGGATGGATCCTTTCTGAGTATAAAGCCTAGGATGGATCCTTTCTGAGTATAAAGCCTAGGATGGATCCTTTCTGAGTATAAAGCCTAGGATGGATCCTTTCTGAGTGTAAAGCCTAGGATGGATCCCTTTCTGAGTATAAAGCCTAGGATGGATCCTTTCTGAGTGTAAAGCCTAGGATGGATCCTTTCTGAGTATAAAGCCTAGGATGGATCCTTTCTGAGTGTAAAGCCTAGGATGGATCCCTTCTGAGTATAAAGCCTAGGATGGATCCCTTCTGAGTGTAAAGCCTAGGATGGATCCTTTCTGAGTATAAAGCCTAGGATGGATCCCTTCTGAGTATAAAGCCTAGGATGGATCCCTTCTGAGTATAAAGCCTAGGATGGATCCTTTCTGAGTATAAAGCCTAGGATGGATCCTTTCTGAGTATAAAGCCTAGGATGGATCCCTTTCTGAGTATAAAGCCTAGGATGGATCCCTTCTGAGTATAAAGCCTAGGATGGATCCTTTCTGAGTATAAAGCCTAGGATGGATCCTTTCTGAGTATAAAGCCTAGGATGGATCCTTTCTGAGTATAAAGCCTAGGATGGATCCCTTCTGAGTATAAAGCCTAGGATGGATCCTTTCTGAGTATAAAGCCTAGGATGGATCCTTTCTGAGTATAAAGCCTAGGATGGATCCTTCCTTTCTGAGTATAAAGCCTAGGATGGATCCTTTCTGAGTATAAAGCCTAGGATGGATCCTTTCTGAGTATAAAGCCTAGGATGGATCCCTTCTGAGTATAAAGCCTAGGATGGATCCTTTCTGAGTATAAAGCCTAGGATGGATCCTTTCTGAGTATAAAGCCTAGGATGGATCCTTTCTGAGTATAAAGCCTAGGATGGATCCTTTCTGAGTATAAAGCCTAGGATGGATCCTTTCTGAGTATAAAGCCTAGGATGGATCCTTTCTGAGTATAAAGCCTAGGATGGATCCCTTTCTGAGTATAAAGCCTAGGATGGATCCTTTCTGAGTATAAAGCCTAGGATGGATCCTTTCTGAGTATAAAGCCTAGGATGGATCCCTTTCTGAGTATAAAGCCTAGGATGGATCCTTTCTGAGTATAAAGTCTAGGATGGATCCTTTCTGAGTATAAAGCCTAGGATGGATCCTTTCTGAGTATAAAGTCTAGGATGGATCCTTTCTGAGTATAAAGCCTAGGATGGATCCTTTCTGAGTATAAAGCCTAGGATGGATTGAGTCAGGGGCCTCCTGCTGTGAGAGTAAAGGAGTCTTCCCTCGGCTGAATAGTGACACCTTTAGTGATAAGCTATATCAGACCTTACACTCTTTCATGTCAGTTTAACAAACCTTGTACATTTAGTATATAAGTATATACCTATGTGCATTTTACATTGTGGATTCTATTAATTTTCGTTTTAATTATATAACCTAATATGGAAACCTCAACAGTACTCGGATCAATATCTTGAGAAAAAAGTACTAAAAGTGAAAATACTCAAAAGTCAGAATCAAATCAATTTATTTAACCCCTGTGGGGAAATTCAGGCGTGTATGGCAGCAACAGGTCAGAGTTAAAAACAGCTTTCACACAAGGTAAAGACAAAATAGAATACAAATTAAAATTATAATATATATATATAATGTATCGAGAGAGACTTACAATAAGCAGCAGTGGAAGAAGTACTTATGTAAAATGAATACCACAATATAAACCAATCAAAAATCCTGCAATGAAAATGTTCCTAAAAGTAGAAAAGTATTGGCATCAAAATATACACATCAGTCAACTTTTACTTATATGTATATTTTGATACTTTTCTACTCATTATGCAGAATTTCAGAATATATAGAAATACTATATTATTGATCTTAGATATGAATGTGTTCTTCCAATCCACTTTATTTATATAGCACAGTTTAAAAACAGAGGGTTTGCCAAAGTGCTTCACAGTGAACATGACATTATAATAAAATACAATATTACACGAATAGATAAAAAGCACACATAAGAATAAATACAAGGCACATAAAGGCTCATGGACAGACAGTGAAAGCATACACATAGGTATGACACAGCTCAGACTGACTGGTAAGCGAGGGAAAAGAGGTGGGGACTTTAAAAGCTGCGAGTGCTAACACTGAACAAAGTGCATCTTCATTCATCTAATAAACCACCTAAATCTGCTTTAATCTAAATGTAAAAGTAAATCAATAGTCGTAGTGGAGTAAAAGTATAAAGTAGCACATAGAGAACATTTGCAATTGAGATATGTATCTTCTTCAAAGTCTGTTTTACTGCTTAAAAACAGCTGAGTCACAACATAAAGTTATCATTATAGTCAAATAAATGTTATTTATATAAGCTATATCACACATTTTGTGTTAGGGTGCTTTAGGGTGCATACGACACACGTGCCATAACCTACTTCAACTGCTGCTTAACGTAATAATTAATGTAATATGAAGCATTTAAGACAAAACATCTGCATTTCAGTCTGAGCTAAAGTACTACAGTGTATTACTCCATTACATGTACAATTGCGTAATGAAATGACTTTCTCCTTACCTTAAACTCCATTCACTACCCTTTAATCGGAAGTAAAGCTCTTATATTGTGCAGTAATTAATAAAAAAATGTTAAAAGAAGTTGGGAATAACCCATTAAGATGTCATTTCCAACAACGATAATGCAATATAAGCAAAATTAGGCTTAGCATTTCATATGAAAGTCAATTAATAATGAACGCAACAAAAAATATTTAGGCGATACAAATAATAAAACATTTCAGAAAATATCAGAAAATAAGATTTACAAAATCAGGAGATTATACTCAGACATTTCAATTCACATATGTTTTAAAGTTGGATTATCATTTCAGATATAGACCTGAACACAAGCTGCTGTATTCACAGAGCCTCGTCCAGCTTTAGTAAAGCATCAAACAGCGAAGATAACAAAAAGAAAACACCAAACATAAAATACACAATACAAACAGAGATTTGTAACGAAGTACCAAAATAAGGCAAGTTTATTTATATAGCACCTTTCAACGCAAGGCAATTCAAGGTGCTTTACAAAAATGAAAGACATTCAGACAAAGGCATTTAAAAACATTCATTAAAAAGAAAAGATAATAACAGAAACATTAAAAGAAAAAACACATGAATAAAAAGTTACATTGCAGTTTAAGATGTGAATAGTTCACACAGAAGTTCCACCTTACTGATGAACACAACGGCTCAGTTTCAATTCAAAAGCAGCGACAAAAAGAAAGGTCTTCTTGCTGGATTTGAAAAGTAGTCAGAGTCGCAGCGGACCTGCAGGTTTCTGGGAGTTAGTTCCAGATGTTTGGAGCATAATAACTGAACGCTGCTTCTCCATGTTTAGTTCTGACTCTGGGGACAGGAAGCTGACCAGTCCCTGAAGACCTGAGAGACCTGTCTCTGGGGACAGGAAGCTGACCAGTCCCTGAAGACCTGAGAGATCTGGATGGTTCATAGTTTAGCAGGAGGTCAGAAATGTATGTTGGGCCTAAACCATCCAGTGCTTTATAAACCAGCAGCAGTATTTAGAAATCTATTATTTGACACACAGGAAGCCAGTGTAAAGACTTCAGAGCAGGAGTGATGTGATCCACTTTCTTAGTGTCAGTGAGGACTCGAGCAGCGGCGTTCTGAATCAGCTGCAGCTTTCTAATAGATGTTTTTAGTGAGACCTGTGAAGACACCATTGCAGTAGTCCAGTCTACTGAAGATAAAAGCATGGACACGTGTCTCCAGATCCTGCTGTGACATTAGTCTTTAAATCCTAGATATGTTCTTTAGGTGATAGCAGGCTGATTTAGTAACTGCTTTAATGTGACTGTTGAAACTCAGGTCAGAGTCCATGACTACACCTAGATCTCTGGCTTATCTGTTGGTTTGAACATTGCACACTGAAGCTCAGCGCTAACTTTTATACGTTCTGCCTTGGCTCCAAAAACCATTACCTCAGTTTTATCTTTGTTTAAGTGGAGAAAGTTCTGACACATCCAGTCATTGATTTGTTCAATGCACTTACTCAGTGTTTGAATTGGAGCATAGTCTCCTGGTGAAATTGTTATGTAAATGTGTGTGTCATCTGCATCGCTATGGTAACTTATTTTGTTGTTTTTCATTATCTGAGCCAGTGGTAGCATGTAGACGTTAAAGAGAAGAGGCCCCAAGATGGAGCCTTGAGGAACCCCACATGTCATATTTGTCAACTCAGATTTGTATTTACCAATAGAAACACATGTTCTTTAGGTGATAGTAGTCTGATTTTCTGAATGTTGTTAGTGAAGGAGGCAAAGTCATTGCACGCCCTGGTGGATAGAAATTCAGAGGCTACTGACACTGGGGGGTTAGTTAGTCTGTCGACGGTAGCAAACAAGGCACGTGCGTTGTTTTTGTTTTTGGCAATGATATCCGAGAAGAAAGACTGTCGGGAAAATGATAAAGGCCAAGTCTCTCTTTATATATTTCAAAGTGAACCTGCAGATTTGTTTTTCGACACTCTTTTTAATAATATATTGGATTTATATAGCGCTTTTATAGTACCCAAAGACGCTTTACAATATGAGAGTAGATAGACTGGGGCAGGTAGACAACAGACTAAGAAAAACAACAAAAACAACAAAACAAAACACAGTGGCAGTCAGGAGGAGGTCGAAAATGAGTGGGGGGGGTGTTTTACGGATAGAGAGAGGTGAAAAGATGGGTTTTGAGGCGGGACTGGAACAGAGTGAGGGACTCGGACTCACGGAGGTCTTGGGGGAGGGCGTTCCAGAGCTTTGGGGCGGCCACAGAGAAGGCTCTGTCTCCGAAGCTCCGGAGATTGCCAATGGGGGTGGAAAGCAGGCCGGCCGAGGTGGATCTGAGGGTCCGGGGAGGATGGTAGGGGATGAGAAGGTCAGTGAGGTACGGGGGGGCCAGATGGTGGAGGGCTTTATAGGTAAGGACCAGGAGTTTGTAGTTGATGCGGTGAGTAACGGGAAGCCAGTGTAGTTCTTTGAGGACCGGGGTGATATGGTGCCATGATTTAGTGTGGGTGAGAAGTCTGGCGGCTGCGTTCTGAACACGCTGGAGTCTATTGAGGGAGGTGGAGCTGATGCCGTATAGGAGGGAGTTACAGTAGTCGAGGCGGGAGGAGATGAAGGCGTGAATGAGTTGCCTTGAGTTTTTTCTCTGTTCTCACGGTCATGGCCTTTCTCCATGGAGATATTTTCTTCCCAGTCACTTCGTTTACCTTAGTTGGAGCAATGGCATCTATAACATGTTCAATTTTTAAACTAAAATGATCTACTAGCTCATTTACTGAGGTGTTAGCAGGGGCAAGTGTGGAAGAACATTTCTGAGTAAACATTTCCCTAGTATTTTCAGTTAAACATCGCTTTGTGGTTACCTCTTTTTGAACATTTGTGTGAACAGAAATAGAGCTCTCAAAGAAAACACAGGAATGATCAGAGAGCGCAACATCAGTCACCACAACCTCAGAGATATTCAGACCCTTTGAGATAATTAAATCCAGAGTGTGCCCCTTATTGTGCGTGGGCTCCGTCACATGCTGAGTCAGTCCATAGCTATCAAGAACACAAAACAGTTCTTTAGCCCCTCTGTCCTGGGGGTTGTCAACATGGATGTTAAAATCACCAACAATGACTAGACGGTCAAAGTCAATACACACTATAGACAGCAGTTCAGTAAAGTCATCAAAAAAGCTTGCACAGTATTTGGGTGGCCTATAGATATTTAGGAACAGAGCTCGAGAGGAGCATTTCAACTGAAGGGCCACATATTCAAAAGAGTCAAAGTTTCCCATACGATGTCTTCCTGCATTGAAGGGAATCATTGAACAGAATAGCAACTCCACCCCCTTTCTTATGCATTCTTTCCTGACTCATGAAAACTAAAGTTGGGAGGGGTTGATTCGATAAGAACAGCTGCACTGTTATTTTGTTCAATCCAAGTTTCCGTTAAAAACATAAAATCCAGATTGTGCTCAGTGATAACATCATTGATTAAAAATGTTTTTCCTGCCAAAGACCTGACATTTAATAAAGCTAGTTTAAGTTTGTTAAACACACCATCAGTCGTGTTTTTTGTAACAAGCTGTGGCTGACATGGAATCACTGCTAAATTAGATAAACTCACACAAACGTTTGAGCGCTTCCTGTATCTAAGATGATTCACCGCTCTTAATCGATTACCTATCAACACAGATATGGGCAAAGCTGAAAGGGTGAACGGAGAGTAGAGAGAGCTGTGGGGTGAAGGAAGAGTATCCTCAGAGGTGATATGGGGGTGAAGGGCGGGGGAGACTGTGTGTTGTGTCTTGTTTTGATTCCTCTTGCCGCTTGTCCTTGGCAGAGGGAACAGATTGATGACGCAGGCAGTTGAATATGCAAACTCCATTTGCCTTGAAAAGATGTCTGCGGTCCCAGAAAAAGTTAAAATTGTCAATAAAATGCACAGAATGGTCAGTACAGACAGTTGAAAGCCAGGTGTTCAGTGCAAACAATCTGCTGAATCTCTCCACTCCTCTTCTGACTGGCGGTAGAGGGCCACTGATGAACACCTCTGCATTTAGAGAGCTGGCAGTTTCCAACAGACATTTAAAGTCTTCCTTCAGCACTTCTGACTCTTGTTTCACAACATCATCTGTTCCAATGTGCAGAACCACATTCTTCACAGTCGGATGTTCAGCCCCAATATGCAGGATCTTCTCAGCCAAGTCAGAGACCACATCCTTGGGAAAACAGAGTACTTTGGTGTTGTTCTTACTACACAGACCTTTTACATCTCTTACAGCAGAGTCACCCACAATCAGAGTTTCAGGCCCAGTCGTTAGCTTTCCCTCTAGCCCTTTACTTTTGGAGTAGCTATTGGTCCTTACCCTGCTGTGTGAAGAGGACGGGTTATCCAGGTCATCAGAAAGAGATCTCCGGCTCTCGGTCAGCGGAGCGTATCTGTTCTGGATTGGCACACTTGGTGGTTTAGGAGGATATTTTGTAGTTCTCCCTTTAGCAGCTGTCCACGGCTGTTTAGGGGTTGAAGAGGCGCTCTTCCTGGGTGATAACCATGCAGGCCAGCCGGTCGCATCACAGATTTCTGAGCGCTGGGCTCTGCCCGTTATCCGTTCACCCAAATCCCATGGATATTATTTACTCTTCGGCCTTGCCCCCAGAGAGTTCCAGGGAGGACCACCACTTGTAGATTTATGACCCGGTACACAGCCCTCCTGTTCCTTGGAATCCTTGTAGCTGCTAACTAGCTGTGAGTTAGCATACCCTTTTTCATTATTTTGCAACACTGGTAAAGTGGTGTCATTCCCACGACATAGTCCATTCACTTCCACGTTAACTTCCAACCGTTGCATTTTCATTTCCAGCACAGCCATCTTCTGTAGAAGTGTGTGGAAGTCATCTGTAGAGAACGGAGGCCTTTTGCTGCTAACTAGCTTAAGCTAAATAGCATGCTGTACCAGGCTTTAGCTGTTGCTAGGCCACGCTACTGTAAGACTGAGGTCGTCGTAAAAATATTGAAATATGGCTGAAACCCTCCGTCTATTTACGAAGAATAACTGTCCGAGTGATAAGAAAGAAAAAGGCTCCGGTAAGGAAACATTTCGGCAACCACTTTTTCAGTTCTGTCTATTTGAGTTTGCATATCTCAACAATGTTTCTCCAACCCAGATTGAACCCAATTCCAGCATACAGCGGCTGAGTGAACGCGGTCTGGACTCTGTGAAGGAGGGTCATGGTTTCATCGATGATGCTGTAGTAGCACAGAATGCCTGCAGTGTGATCCAGGTACACTCCCATTCTGGAGGACCGAGGACCTGAGACGGGAGTGGTGACACGATTGTACTCAAAGCTATATTTGTTGTAGAAACAATCTAATGTCCAAGATTGATCGTTTGCTCCAAATCCACCTGACCACTCGGCTCTGCTGATGCTCTTGTATGCGACAGCTACACTGCATCCTTCTCCTATCCACTCCACCTCCCAGTAACAACGTCCAGTCAGACTCTCTCTGCTCAGGACCTGCCTGGTCTCAGAGAATCTGTCTGAGTGACTACTATAATAGTGTGAATAACTCTTGAATGCTGCTGCTCTGTCTTCCTTAGATAAATGCAGCTGTTTGTATGCTGTGTTTGGATCCAGAGTGATTTCTCTTGCATATTTTAAGAATCCAGCTCTGGTGTCGGGCTCTGGTTGTGGCCGTAAAACTCTGACTTCAGTCAGTGAGATGTTGGTCCACTTGACCCTCAGGACCTTCTGCAGTTTGTCTCTGACCCCTGATAAATCCTCTGTCACATCCTCAAAGTATCTGAGAGGACGGGTGCTGCTGCTGGGTGAGTGATTGGTTACACTGGGGGCTGGCAGTGAAGAGTAGCTTTGCAGGAACTGGTTGTGGTCCTCTGTGAGTGACAGCTGCTCCAGCTCAGCGTCTGTCCTCTTCAGATCATTGATCTCCAGCTCCAGCTTCGCCTGGAGCTCTCTGACTCGACTCACTTCCCTCTTCTGCTGGGATCTGACCTGCTGCTTCACGTCAGAGCTCCTCTCCTGCATGATACGGATCAGCTGGGTGAACATCTTCTCACTTTCATCCACTGCTTCATCAGCAGAGCGACTGATGATCTGCACCTCCTGCTGAAGCAGCTTCACATCTTCCTCTCGCTCCTCGATGCTCTGCTGGATGTCGAGTCGACTCCCCTCCAGCTCTCTCTGCCTCTCGGTCCTCTCTGCTGCAGCTGACACCGTGTCGTGGCCTTTGTGTTCGTCCACAGAGCAGAGAGAACAGATACTCTGCTGATCAGTGCGGCAGAAGAGATTCAACACCTCGTCGTGACGAGAGCAGATGTTCTCCTGGAGCTTCTTGGAGGGCTCCACCAGCTTGTGCTTCTGTAATGCAGCTGATTCAAAGTGAGGGTGGAGGTGTGTCTCACAGTAAGAGGCCACACACTGCAGACAGGACATGAAGGCTTTCAGTTTCCTCCCAGTGCAGACATCACAGGCCACGTCTTCAGCTCCAGCATAGCAGTGATCAGCAGGAGCCGCTTGGAGTCCAGTCTTCTTCAGCTCCTCCACTAAAGCTGCCAACATAGTGTTTTTCAGCAGGACAGGCCTCGGTGTGAAGCTCTGCCTGCACTGAGGACAGCTGTGGACCTCCTCTCCATCCCAGTGGCTGTTAATACACTTCATGCAGTAGCTGTGTCCACAGGGGACCGTCACCGGGTCCCTCAGTAGATCCAGACAGATGGAACAAGAGAAGGTTTCCCGGTCCAGCTGAACTCCTCTCTGCGCCATTTCACTTCTCACTGCCTCTGCTCTTGTTGCTGAAGTGACTGAGGAATCCGCTGAGAGAAGCTCGATGTGAAAGGCAGGGTGTGTTATCTGTCCTTTTTTATACGACTTAGTTCAAAACTTGATTCTGATTGGTCAATTTGGACTTCCAGAAGTTGTTAATACTTTCTAACACAAGGATCAGGGACTATGTGCAGTCATACCAATCCTCAGAAAGAAGTCTGGTCAATTTAACATCCGCTGTGGACAACAAGAATATATTTCTCCATCAGGAAACACCATGAAATGCTTTTTGAATATTCATAGATATATTTGTGACCACAAAGTTTGGATTCATGAACATGAGCTAAACTGTCCCCATTAAAGAAAGGAAACGAACAAGAGAAGGAAAGACTTTAAAAGACAGATCGATGGGCGTCAACAGAAGAAGACAGACAGGAAGTAAACACTAAAGGGAACAGCAGAAGAAGACAGACAGGAAGTAAACACTAAAGGGAACAGCAGAAGAAGACAGACAGGAAGTAAACACTAAAGGGAACAGCAGAAGAAGACAGACAGGAAGTAAACACTAAAGGGAACAGCAGAAGAAGACAGACAGGAAGTAAACACTAAAGGGAACACAGAAGAAGACAGACAGGAAGTAAACACTAAAGGGAACAGTAGAAGACAGACAGGAAGTAAACACTAAAGGGAACAGCAGAAGAAGACAGACAGGAAGTAAACACTAAAGGGAACAGCAGAAGAAGACAGACAGGAAGTAAACTCTAAAGGGAACAGTAGAAGACAGACAGGAAGTAAACACTAAAGGGAACAGCAGAAGAAGACAGACAGGAAGTAAACACTAAAGGGAACAGCAGAAGAAGACAGACAGGAAGTAAACTCTAAAGGGAACAGCAGAAGAAGACAGACAGGAAGTAAACACTAAAGGGAACAGCAGAAGAAGACAGACAGGAAGTAAACACTAAAGGGAACAGCAGAAGAAGACAGACAGGAAGTAAACTCTAAAGGGAACAGCAGAAGAAGACAGACAGGAAGTAAACACTAAAGGGAATAGCAGAAGAAGACAGACAGGAAGTAAACACTAAAGGGAACAACAGAAGAAGACAGACAGGAAGTAAACACTAAAGGGAACAGTAGAAGACAGACAGGAAGTAAACACTAAAGGGAACAGCAGAAGAAGACAGACAGGAAGTAAACACTAAAGGGAACAGCAGAAGAAGACAGACAGGAAGTAAACTCTAAAGGGAACAGTAGAAGACAGACAGGAAGTAAACACTAAAGGGAACAGCAGAAGAAGACAGACAGGAAGTAAACACTAAAGGGAACAGCAGAAGAAGACAGACAGGAAGTAAACACTAAAGGGAATAGCAGAAGAAGATAGACAGGAAGTAAACACTAAAGGGAACAGCAGAAGAAGACAGACAGGAAGTAAACACTAAAGGGAACAGCAGAAGAAGACAGACAGGAAGTAAACACTAAAGGGAACAGCAGAAGAAGACAGACAGGAAGTAAACTCTAAAGGGAACAGCAGAAGAAGACAGACAGGAAGTAAACACTAAAGGGAATAGCAGAAGAAGATAGACAGGAAGTAAACACTAAAGGGAACAGCAGAAGAAGACAGACAGGAAGTAAACACTAAAGGGAACAGCAGAAGAAGACAGACAGGAAGTAAACACTAAAGGGAACAGCAGAAGAAGACAGACAGGAAGCAAACACTAACGGGAACAGCAGAAGAAGACAGACAGGAAGTGAACACTAAAGGGAACAGCAGAAGAAGACAGACAGGAAGTAAACACTAAAGGGAACAGCAGAAGAAGACAGACAGGAAGTAAACACTAAAGGGAACAGCAGAAGAAGACAGACAGGAAGTAAACACTAAAGGGAACAGCAGAAGAAGACAGACAGGAAGTAAACACTAAAGGGAACAGCAGAAGAAGACAGACAGGAAGTAAACACTAAAGGGAACAGCAGAAGGAGACAGACAGGAAGTAAACACTAAAGGGAACAGCAGAAGAAGACAGACAGGAAGTAAACACTAAAGGGAACAGCAGAAGAAGACAGACAGGAAGTAAACACTAAAGGGAACATCAGAAGAAGACAGACAGGAAGTAAACACTAAAGGGAACAGCAGAAGAAGAGACAGACAGGAAGTAAACACTAAAGGGAACAGCAGAAGAAGACAGACAGGAAGTAAACACTAAAGGGAACAGAAGAAGAAGACAGACAGGAAGTAAACACTAAAGGGAACAGCAGAAGAAGACAGACAGGAAGTAAACACTAAAGGGAACAGAGAAGAAGACAGACAGGAAGTAAACAGCAGAAGAAGACAGACAGGAAGTAAACACTAAAGGGAACAGCAGAAGAAGACAGACAGGAAGTAAACACTAAAGGGAATAGCAGAAGAAGACAGACAGGAAGTAAACACTAAAGGGAACAGCAGAAGAAGACAGACAGGAAGTAAACACTAAAGGGAACAGCAGAAGAAGACAGGAAGTAAACACTAAAGGGAACAGCAGAAGAAGAAGACAGGAAGTAAACACTAAAGGGAACAGCAGAAGAAGACAGACAGGAAGTAAACACTAAAGGGAACAGCAGAAGAAGACAGACAGGAAGTAAACACTAAAGGGAACAGCAGAAGAAGACAGACAGGAAGTAAACACTAAAGGGAACAGCAGAAGAAGACAGACAGGAAGTAAACACTAAAGGGAACAGCAGAAGAAGACAGACAGGAAGTAAACACTAAAGGGAACAACAGAAGAAGACAGACAGGAAGTAAACACTAAAGGGAACAGCAGAAGAAGACAGACAGGGAAGTAAACACTAAAGGGAACAGCAGAAGGAGACAGACAGGAAGTAAACACTAAAGGGAACAGCAGAAGAAGACAGACAGGAAGTAAACACTAAAGGGAACAGCAGAAGAAGACAGACAGGAAGTAAACACTAAAGGGAACAGCAGAAGAAGACAGACAGGAAGTAAACACTAAAGGGAATAGCAGAAGAAGACAGACAGGAAGTAAACACTAAAGGGAACAGCAGAAGAAGACAGACAGGAAGTAAACACTAAAGGGAACAACAGAAGAAGACAGACAGGAAGTAAACACTAAAGGGAACAGCAGAAGAAGACAGACAGGAAGTAAACACTAAAGGGAACAGCAGAAGGAGACAGACAGGAAGTAAACACTAAAGGGAACAGCAGAAGAAGACAGACAGGAAGTAAACACTAAAGGGAACAGCAGAAGAAGACAGACAGGAAGTAAACACTAAAGGGAACAGCAGAAGAAGACAGACAGGAAGTAAACACTAAAGGGAACAGCAGAAGAAGACAGACAGGAAGTAAACACTAAAGGGAACAGAAGAAGACAGACAGGAAGTAAACACTAAAGGGAACAGCAGAAGAAGACAGACAGGAAGTAAACACTAAAGGGAACAGCAGAAGAAGACAGACAGGAAGTAAACACTAAAGGGAACAGCAGAAGAAGACAGACAGGAAGTAAACACTAAAGGGAACAGCAGAAGAAGAAGACAGTCTGAATGAGGATTGCTTCTGGTTAAAATGGAGCTGTTGAAACATCTTCCAACCCGGAGCAAAAACAACTCCCTATCAGTGGATTCAGAGCTACACAGTTAGGTTTAAATTCATCGTGTTGTTGGAAAGAAGGACTCAGTACTTCCTCACTCTCATGTATAAGACCTTGAATACGCAAACATATGGAAAAAAACGGAAAATATTTTACAGTAAAACCCATGTTATATTAATAATGTCCACTACTACTTGTGTAGATCAGGTGAAGAGCTGTGATTCAAAACGAATGATAAAGACAATACCTTCAGAAGATCCAGATATGCACTCCCCTCTGTCTGCTGTCTACGGTGTGAGTCTCACTTCCTGATAAACGAATCCAGTCTGAGCAACAACAACATGTTGGACACACCCATAGTTACACACACACACACACACACCCACATACACCCACCCATAGTTACACATTACAACATCGTGGAGGACGAGGGCCTGCGTGATATAATTCGGGTCGCATCCAACGACTGCACTTATGAACTGCCTTCCAGAGCCACCACTGTGTCGAAAATACACAACTTGTATGAAGTCCAAAAAGCCGAAGGTAGAGGTGGATTTAAGAAATACTTCCACAGTTGCGCTCACCGGAGACTATTGGACCACACACACACACACACACACACACACACACACAACACACACACACACACACACACACACACACACACACACACAGGGTTAAGAGAGGCCAGACCTTTGTTCCCGTGAATCAGATAGTAAATTGAGCTCTACGCTATTGTTGAGATGCAATGCAAAGATATAAGATACAAATAATATTCTACTTTTGTAAAGCAACAAAACCATATGATCTTAGAAAAATAATTATATCAGCTTTTGCTACATTGCTGGATGAGGAGTGGCACTATCTGTTAACCTGCTCCACGACTGAAAACATTTCATTGCTTCGTAAGCAATTTAGCATCAGTACATTTGGCTATGCCAATTTGATTTCCTGTAACATGTTGCGCAATACCATCGATATCTCGCGCAGCACTTCTGAGTAAAGCTATGACAGATGCTATGTTATCTCTGTTTGAGTTTTTACATGTTGGATTGTTTATTTCTAGTCTTTTCATTTCTCTAATGTACAATGCCTTGTCTTTTTATGCTGCTGCCACGCAAACATGTCCCAGATTGGGATCAATAAATTCTCATCTCATCTTATGTTATCTTAATAACACGCAGGCCTGTTCAGATAAGTCAAAGTCCACTTTATTGTCAATCTTCCAGTTTGTGTGTACAGAGAGATCGAAATACCGTTTCCCACAATCCCAAATATAATAACAAATGGATATCATCTGTAGCTCCTGCTTTTATTAACATGTATTGTAGTTGTATAGGTGAATGTGCTGGTATTTGTATGTTGCTATTGTATATTGTAATGGTGGCGCATGTTGTTCTCTCTTCTGAGGCTGAACATATGTATATTCTTGAAAACGTTAAGAAAGAGACAGGAGCTTCTGAGATCCGCGTGTTTTAATCGAGACTAGAAAAGTACATTTTTAAAAACCTCAAATAGACAGTGTGTGTATCTGTGAGTGTTTTAGTAAGAGCTGGATCGAAGAGAAGATGGAGATGGAGAGGAAAAAAAGTGAGGGTCGGTGTGTATCTGTAAAACTAAAGTGCGTGTGTGTGTGTGTGTGTGTGTGTGTGTGTGTGTGTGTGTGTGTGTGTGTGTGTGTGTGTGTGTGTGTGTGTGTGTGGTGTGTGTGTGTGTGTGTGTGTGTGTGTGTGTGTGTGTGTGGTGTGTGTGTGTGTGTGTGTGTGTGTGTGTGTGTGTGTGTGTGTGTGTGTGTGTGTGTGTGTGTGTGTGTGGTGTGTGTGTGTGTGTGTGTGTGTGTGTGTGTGTGTGTGTGTGTGTGTGTGTGTGTGTGTGTGTGTGTAGTCTGGATCACTACAGCCACATGAGTGACGTCCAGACTCTGGCCATGCTGTGCAGTGTGTTCAGAGCTCAGCCCCCCGCAGACATTTACTCTCTGTACGGACATCGATCCTCCGTCTTCCCCCCTCACCACTCTCGATATGTAAGTATACTGGCCTCTCTGAATCCCCCTTCTCTGTAATTCATCTCGGGACCACCAGGTGATGTCGAGATGTCTCACTAACATGTATGTTTTGTAGCCCAGCATCACGTCCAGCTCCAGCACCTCCGACTCCGTCGCTGCGGGCGCCTGGAGCTCAGGTGAGTCTGCATGTTTACATAATGTAGATTTTAAATATTTGGTTTTAGTTTTTATATATCCGTTTTTATTATTTATATATATTGGGTTTATTTATTTTTTAAATGTCAAGGTTTATGTATGAAGATTATATATTTATATTTAGTTTTAATTTTTTTATACATGTTATATATTTAGTTTTATCGTTTAAACTTTTCTTATCAACTGTTATTTTCAGTTGTTATGTATTAAATGTGTTTTGTGTGTGTGTTTATATATGTAGTGTATTTGTATCCTTACCCAGGTTGAACCCATATTATTATTGTGTGCAGGTAGAGACGGTGAGCAGGTCAACCCGTGGGCCGAGTCCTCTCCGGACGACCACCGCTGTGGCCCC
>CM070431.1:1694115-1750454 GCA_036324595.1 Champsocephalus gunnari
CTGCTATTCCCTTTAGTGTGTACTTCCTGTCTGTCTTCTTCTGCTATTCCCTTTAGTGTGTACTTCCTGTCTGTCTTCTTCTGCTATTCCCTTTAGTGTGTACTTCCTGTCTGTCTTCTTCTGCTATTCCCTTTAGTGTGTACTTCCTGTCTGTCTTCTTCTGCTATTCCCTTTAGTGTTTACTTCCGCTATTCCCTTTAGTGTGTACTTCCTGTCTGTCTTCTTCTGCTGTTCCCTTTAGTGTTTACTTCCTGTCTGTTTTCTTCTGCTATTCCCTTTAGTGTTTACTTCCGCTATTCCCTTTAGTGTGTACTTCCTGTCTGTTTTCTTCTGCTATTCCCTTTAGTGTGTACTTCCTGTCTGTCTTCTTCTGCTATTCCCTTTAGTGTGTACTTCCTGTCTGTCTTCTTCTGCTGTTCCCTTTAGTGTTTACTTCCTGTCTGTCTTCTTCTGCTGTTTACTTCCTGTCTGTCTTCTTCTGCTATTCCCTTTAGTGTTTACTTCCTGTCTGTCTTCTTCTGCTATTCCCTTTAGTGTTTACTTCCTGTCTGTCTTCTTCTGCTGTTCCCTTTAGTGTTTACTTCCTGTCTGTCTTCTTCTGCTGTTTACTTCCTGTCTGTCTTCTTCTGCTGTTCCCTTCCATCTGTCTTTTAACCTCTTTCCTTCTCTCCCTTGTTCCTCCTCATCAACGGTCATTATTTTTGCTTAACAGCGGTGTGTTATCGAGTATTAGCAACCTCTGAAATGTCCGAATCAGACCAATCAGCATTGAGTATTCAGCTAAGCCGTGTGATTTGTAACGTTTAAATAATCAGTATTCTACAATACCCAGAGTGTGTGTGTTCTCTCTGTGCAGAATTCGGTGTGTACTGCTGTCACTGCCGCAGTCAGGCTCGTGGGACTCAGTGCGCTGTCTGTAAACGCCTCACCTTCCAGTGCGCCATCTGCCACGTCGCCGTCCGCGGATCCTCAAACTTCTGCCTGAGCTGCGGACATGGAGGACACACGAGTCACATGATGGACTGGTTCAGGCGGCAGGACGAATGTCCGGCCGGCTGCGGCTGCCACTGCCTGCTGCAGAGCACCTTCTGACTGCTCAGGAACAAACACACCTCCAGCTGCAGAGAGGGGGTATCTGATGTAGCGTCTACTAATTTAAATAATGATTCACTGATTAACATAAAATCCTAACACAGAATATAGATGTGTGAAATGGGTTAGTACTAACTTTATTTTGGCATATTTTGAAAATTGAACTCACAAGAACAAAGAGCAAAACATTGTTAAATAAATACAAATAAATATTTCCAGTGGACTGAGGAGGAAGGGTGATCCTTTATGTTGTTATAAAATGTGTTTATTTGTCATATAATACTATAATAACTGATATTAAATACATTAATAATTATACAAAATCACTGGATGGAAATCAATGACAAAAATAGGTCATTAATAAAGAAATAATTTCAAGCAGACTTCCACATGTCTTGGTACTTCCTTTTTAAATGTAATTGCTATTACTTTGCATAGCCTCGCCAGCTTAATCAAACTCTACTGACAAAATAAACCGTTGTTAAGCTTTTAAATTAACTGTTAAGTTGTCACGAGCTGCTGCCGGGTCTGCTTAAAAAAACACAACATCTTTTTATAATTCCCCTCACTGCCTGAACGTAGACACGGGTCCGCACTGTCTGACCACGGGGGGTTAAACAATAGCTAACATTTATTAGCTAAACAGCAATAAGTGGTGGTGCACCAGGAGCTACAGGGCGGGCCGCCAACAGCAATGTAAGATAGTGTCGGTGTTTTCGGGTCGGAGCCGGATCCCAGCTGAACAGCTTGTGGGACACGGCAGGAAGAAGTTTTAACACAGCGAGTCCTTCCTTTTCAAAAAGAGTTCACTTTATTAACAACGATTCTTCAAAAGCATCAGGATGAAATGTAACTCACATTAGCTAGTGATATCAACTAAACGATAAGAGATCAGCCGTTGCTTTTTCTTGTTCAAAGGGAGATTCACTTTGGTTTTTATGTCTATGGTCACAAACTGAGCAACCAAATGGCGTCTCCCATGTGAATTCTCACGTCTCTTCAGACTGTCTATCAGGCGTAATATTTTCCCACACTCAGATACACCCATGGGTACAACTTCAGATACAAATGAACACAATGAAATATGACCCCCGGTTTGATGATTGACAGCTCACAGTACAATGGGGGCTCTCTACCCTTACCCACAATTTAAAGTAATTCACACAGACCCTCTCCTCTTTGCTCTTCTCTCTGTGAGGAGCAGCAAGTTCAGCTTCAGAACAAAGTGAAACACAAACAATGGCATCAATATTATTAATATGTCGGGTAGTAGCCGAATAGATTTATTTATTTTCTTCTCAGAGATGTTCGCCTAGGGCGCCAGATCTGTGGAGGCGCTGCGCTCTGGGAGAAAAAAAAATGTTTTGACCGTTGGTGCTGCTCATCCTAATGTTCGGCCTTGATGTAACAACATTCATAATTAAGTAAATGTAACACCCTTTTCACCCCGGTTACACGTTTCATTCGCCCTGTACGATAGGCGCTGCAAGTGATGAAAGTGGGGGATGTTGGCTTATCTGGCAACCGCAGCTGCACCAAAGCGCGAGTGAGCGAGGGAGGAGAACTGGAATAGCTGTTGTTATTAGCATCTGGTGCTAGCTGCTCTAACGGAAGAAGAAGATGTTTCTACAATGATGTGGAGGAGAGTCCTCTCCAGTCAGACTGAGGCTGATAACTACAGCTCAGTGAGGTAAAGGACTCCGAGTGTTTAGATAGTTCACTTTAGTCTAAGTTATCTCAGTGGGTCTCAAACGTTTCGATCACAATTTATGTAAACACATATTTCCAAGGCACTCCTTTATAATTATTGGGATAAAACAGGTTTGAAATCATTCCAATGTATACTATAGGACAGTAAAACAGACATATCGTTTTAAACTGGAGAGATAAAAAAATAGCATAAATAAAATAGTAAAATAAGATGTATTTGTTATTGGTTATGCTCACATACTTATTTAATCATTAAAATGTAAACCGGTGTTTTAGAGTTGTACCCCCTAGATCTAGTCTCTAGTCATTCTGCTCAAAGTGCACTAGATTGAAGCATTTTACTTGTTCAAATGTTTCTTCCCGGTATGCCTGAGAAGGCAGATATGCTTGTTCTTCTCAACAAGCATACAAGGGGGGGGGGTTCCTTTAAAAGTTGGACTGTTGTAGCTTCAGTGGTTCTCAGGTTACAGTTACGTAGTAGTGAACATAAACAGACTGATTAATGTGAATATTACTGCAAACCTGTGTAAAAGTTTCTCGAATAAATGTAATTGTTTTGGTGGAAGAAGCATGCATCATTTTTTTACCCTGCCCCTCAAAGAATCGTAATTGAGAACCGTTAAGAACCGGAATCAGAATCGTGGAAATTCAAACGATACCCAACCCTAGTCGTCACCGTCGATGTTCTCTTATGCTCCAACACACAGTTGCACGGAGTGCAGAATAGTTTCCCCCCACTTTCGTGCAAGACATCGGGGAACTGCTTTGCCCGGACTTTAGTAGAAATGTTTCGTCGGTAAATGAGATGGATTAGATTTTTTCATTTTGGTGTTTTCTCTCTCGTGTGAGCTCCACACGTTCACTCTATGGTGTTGTTTACATTCTGTGATACGCGAGCTGATGACGTCGCGTCATCATCACTTCACATCAAGACTAATTAACTTTTTTTCTCTCTCAACTCTGTGTGGAAAAATGCGGGGATTATACGGCCTTTTAAAAATCTGCGCTATTTTGCGGTAAATTCTGCGCTCGCAGAATCGCGTATTTATGGAGGGTTTAATTAGAGCACAATGGACTTGTTTCTGTGCTTAATATTTGTTTTAATGCAGATTCAGACTCGACCTAGAGCAATGATGTTTTATCACACTATACACACACTGGGACAACTCAAAGAGTTTAAACCTAATAATAATCACTGTCTTCAGTCTCAGGATCTTAAGAGTCTCCAGGGTTGTCCTCAGTATCTGGTTGAAAATGTCTCTCTGGATCTGAGTTCCTGGCTGGTTCTGGTCCTCCACAGTCCTCTCCATCAGCTTATGTTTCCATGTGTTCAGCTGAGCTGCTGGCTGGAGGCTCTGCCTCTCTGTTCTCCTCAGTTTGAGTTTGATGAAGCTGCGGGGACTGACGACCCAACACACTTATGGATTTTGAACTGATGACTCCAGGTGAAACTTTTGTCACAAACACTGCAGCTGTATGGTTTCTCTCCTGTGTGTATTCTCGTGTGTTTCTTTAAATTTCCTCTATGTGCAAAATCTTTCTTACATACTGGGCAGATGAATGGTTTCTCTTCTCTGTGGATTATCATGTGTTTCGTTAAATCTCCTCCCAGTGCAAAAGATTTCTTACAAATTGAGCAGCTGAATGGTTTCTCTCCTGTGTGGACACTCGTGTGTTTCTTTAAATCTCTTCTCTGTGCAAAAGATTTCTTACAAATTGTGCAGATAAATGGTTTCTCTCCTGTGTGGATTCTCATGTGTTTTGTTAAATCTCCTCCCTGTGTAAAATATTTCTTACAAATTGAGCAGCTGAATGGTTTCTCTCCTGTGTGGACTCTCGTGTGTTTCTTTAAATCTCCTCTCTGTACAAAAGATTTCTTACAAATTGTGCAGATAAATGGTTTCTCTCGTGTGTGGATTCTCATGTGTACTTTTAGATTTGACTTGCTGTGAAATTCTTTCCCACACAAAGAGCAGCCAAATGTTTTCTCTCCTGTGTGGGTTCTCATGTGCCGATTTAAATTTCCTCTGTGTGTAAATGTTTTCTCACACAAAGAGCAGCCAAATGTATTCTCTCCTGCACTACATCTTGAATCACTGACAGGGTTTTGTTTATTTTTCTGAGAGTTTGAAGCTGGTTCTCTCGTCTTCTTCCAATCATCACCATCTTCAGTGTCAGGTTCAGAAGAGTCTCCAGGGTTGTCCTCAGTCTCTGGTTTTAAATGTCTCTCTGGATCTGAGCTGCTGGCTGGTTCTGGTCCTCCACAGTCCTCTCCATCAGCTTCTGTTTCCAGGTGTTCAGTTTGTCTTTGATGAAGCTGAGAGGACTGAGGTTTCTCTTCATCATCTTCACTCTTCACAGGGACAGGAGTGAATGTGAACTCGGTGATATCAGCCTCCACCAGCCCTTGAAGCTGCTCTCCCTCCTGACTGCTCCAGAGTTCCTCCTGTTCCTCTTTAATGTGTGGGGGGGGCTCAGGGTCCTCCTGGTCCAGACTGGAGCTCCACTCCTGCTGCTCAGGGGGAACCTCTTCTTTAACCACCACCAGCTGCTGGACGTCTGCAGGAAACAGGAAATACATATACAGAAAACTGTGAGGCAAGGCAAGTTTATTTATATAGCACCTTTGAGCACCAGGCAATTCAAGGTGCTTTACGAAAATAAAAGACATTACGAAAATGGCATTTAAAATCAGTCATTAAAAAGAAAAGCTAATCAAATAAACATTACAATATAAAAGTTACAGTGCAGTCTAAGATATGAATAGTTCAATTATTTCGGTTCTTGATTTTTTATTTATTCACAGAACCTCCCTTTGGAAATCCGAACATTTCCGTCCCGATTGTTAATTTAGACTGATTGTTTTCACCATGTTATGCTCGCATGAACACTATTTTTCACCCGTCGGTGATGTGATACTTGTTGCTCAGTACAAATCACCCAAAAACTGATCGTAAACCCTGGCTACGATGGATATCCTACTTTCGAGCAGTCGCTCTCATAAATGTTATGTAGTTTGACGGTTTTCACCATGTTTTGCTCGCATGACATCCACAATCGGACCCTCAGGAGGGTGTACTAGCCCCCTACTCTGCTTTGCGTTCCATAACAAAGTCTTTAAGTGTTACCTGAACACCCCGTGTTCCCAAAACACTATTTTTCACCCGTCAGTGCTGTGATACTTGTTCCTCAGTACAACTCACCTAAAAACTGATCGTAAACCCTGGCTACGAAGGATATCCCAAATATCCTACTTTCGAGCAGACCCTCTCATACATTTCATGGAGAAATTAATTAAGTTTAAATTTAAAACATTAAAAGAAAAAGTACATGGATAAAAGTTACAGTGCAGTCTAAGATATGAATAGTTCAATTAAAAGCAGCAACAAAAAGAAAAGTCTTCTTGCTGGATTTAAAAGTAGTCAGAGTTGCAGCGGACCTGCAGGTTTCTGGGAGTTTGTTCCAGATGTTTGGAGCATAATAACTGAACGCTGCTTATCCATGTTTAGTTCTGACTCTGGGGACAGGAAAGCTGACCAGTCCCTGAAGACCTGAGAGATCTGTCTCTGGGGACAGGAAGCTGACCAGTCCCTGAAGACCTGAGAGATCTGGATGGTTCATAGTTTAGCAGGAGGTCAGAAATGTATTCTGGGCCTAAACCATTCAGTGCTTTATAAACCAGCAGCAGTATTTAGAAATCTATTCTTTGACACACAGGAAGCCAGTGTGAAAGACTTCAGAGCAGGAGTGATGTGATCCACTTTCTTAGTGTTAGTGAGGACTCGAGCAGCGGCGTTCTGAATCAGCTGCAGCTTCCTAATAGATTTTTGTAGTGAGACCTGTGAAGACACCATTGCAGTAGTCGAGTATACTGAAGATAAAGGCATGGACACGTGTCTCCAGATCCTGCTGTGACATTAGTCTTTTAATCCTAGATATATTCTTTAGGTGATAGTAGGCTGATTTAGTAACTGTTTTAATGTGACTGTTGAAACTCAGGTCAGAGTACATGACTACACCTAGATGTCTGGCTTTATCTGTTGTTTTGAACATTGCAGGCTGAAGCTCAGCGCTAACTTTATACGCTCTGCCTTGGCTCCAAAGACCATTACCTCAGTTTTATCTTTGTTTAATTGGAGAAAGTTCTGACACATCCAGTCATTGATTTGTTCAATGCACTTACTCAGTGTTTGAATTGGAGCATCGTCTCCTGGTGAAATGGTTATGTAAATGTGTGTGTCATCTGCATAGCTATGGTCACTTATTTTGTTGTTTTTCATTATCTGAGCCAGTGGTAGCATGTAGACGTTAAAGAGAAGAGGCCCCAAGATGGAGCCTTGAGGAACCCCACATGTCATATTTGTCAACTCAGATGTGTATTTACCTATAGAAACAAAGTTGTTTCTGTCCTTTAGGTAGGATTCAAACCAATTTAGAACTGTTTCCGAAAGTCCCACCCAGTTTTCCAGTCGGTCTAGTAATATGCTGTGGTCAACAGTGTCAAACGCAGCACTGAGATCTAATAATACTAACACTGAAATTCTGCCACTGTCTGTGTTTAAGTGGATGTCGTTAAAGACCTTTACAAGAGCAGTCTCAGTGCTGTGGTTTGGAGGAAAGCCTGACTGGAACACATCGACACAGTTATTTACTCTCGACCGGCCCACTTCGGTACCGCCGGCCCACGCGGTGCCGCAAGTAAATACCGCTAGTAAATTGTCGACGGGGGGGGTGTGCTAGTGACTTACCGCAGAGGTAGACATTAAGGGTAAAATTGACTTGTATTATCACTGGCCCCACCATTGTAACCACTGGCCCGGAGCATTCGTCCAAAAACAAATCGACTAATAATGAAGAAAATTAACACATTTGTTGCAATAGTAATGTATGCACTAACTACATTACTACTTGTACTACAACATTTGAATCATCAGTTCTTCCTCATTTTCCTCAATTGTTCATATTTGGTTTATTAAAATAATGATATTGTGGTCATTGTTAAAAAATGTCTGCTATTATTATTTGTATAATGCACTTTCTGCCTTCCTGTCATTAGGAGTTAGACATGTGATGGCTATAGATTATTAGATCCTTCACTATCCTAATCTGCTGGGACATTTCCCTACAGCCAATACCTTTATATTGTCTACTCTTTACTTACTTGTCAGCATAGGTCGGCATTGATGTACAGAGCCGACAGAAGACCTTGTTTATATTGGCATCATATTGAGAGGTGCAGTGACGCGTCCTAAAACCAGGAAGTAAGCTGCTGGTTCCCTCGACAGAAAGCCATGGGATTTCTCCACAGGGTTTGGGAAATAGCTGGAAATAAGGTCTGTGGAAAACAAACCCTGTTTGATAAATGCACGTTTTGTTCAGCCGGACAACTTTTATAATTTTCGAATCATAAATCTAATCGATAGATTATAAAAGGGTTTTAGGACGCGTCACTGCACCACTAGAAGCCAACTCCATCCATCAAGCTGAAACTTTCTCTCACTCTTCTTCTCATGATCCCTGTCACTCTCCTCCGTGACTTTCTTTTATTTGAAGATTGTTTTTTGCCGGGCGCTTGGCCGGTTACCGCTGGTATTAAAAACATTTGGGCGAAATAGTGAAGGAGCGCGCTGCCGCTCACCGGAGCCTGCTCGCGCTGCGCTCCGCAGCAAACAGCTGTTTGCTTTTCACCCAACAACGACAACCGACTCACGGAACGACTCACGGAACGCTGTGTTGTAGCGTTGATAAACGAAACAATTTAACTAAATTGCTAGTCAAAATACCAATACCACAGGACAATATTTTTAAAGCAATATTTTTAGTGGCCCGAGCGGGCAAGTGGAAAGTACGTTATGCTGGCCCGGGGTGTCTAAATAGTGCTACCGGGCCATTTAATATCGAGCCCTGCCGGTTACCGGGCGGCCCACATCGTCCCGAACGTCCCGATGGCCAGTCCGCCCCTGCCCTCATACCAAAATGCAGATTTCCCCCATACCATTTAAAGTGATGCCAGAAAAACAATATGTTCATCAAGAAACGGTATAATTACTCCAGAAATATGAACATGGAGTCAAAGCGAGCATCAGAGACAGCTATTAAGAGTCTAACGAGTTAATACAGAGTCTAAAGAGTTAATACAGAGTCTAACGAGTTAATACAGAGTCTAAAGAGTTAGAGAGAGGGAAGAGCGAGGGAACAGACCTGCTCTGTGGATCTGAAGCTGAGGCTGTAAAACAGCGTCCAGTAGTTTCCGGTGTCTCTCGTTCTCCTGTCTTGAACGAGACAGTTCCTCCTCGTACTCTGCTATCGTTCTTTCAAACAGAACAAAGATGTCTTCAGCAGCCGCAGTGAGGCGCTGCTTCACCAACGAGAGCAGCACAACACTCATGTTTACTAAATCACCACTTCCCGTTTCTCTCCCTCTGTGTTGCTAGCGTGTTACCAGCTAGCATGCTAAGCTAGCATGCTAAGCTAGCTTCTAGAGTCCGAGCTAGAGGCTTCAGAAGAAAGAGCACAAAGTCAGAGATTCATCCAGACACACAGACGATGGATGGATCAGCTGTTCACACACACTTCCTCAGGAACACCGAGAGAGAACCATGGATGTAGCGAGAGAACCGAGAGAACCGAGAGAACCCACGAGACGCGATCTGGTTTCATTAGAAAGAGCGAGACCATCACTTCCGGTGCATCACTTCTTCTTCTTCTCTCAATTTAAAGGCGGATTGCAAACAACTTTAAAGTGCATACCGCCACCTACTGTACAGAGTGTGTATCACCATATCATCCTATCACCACTTGTGGAATTATACCAGTGGATTATTAGAGCGTTGGTGTTCGGATCAGGGGAGCACAGGTTCAAACCCCACTGCAGTCAGCATGTCGTTGTGTCCCTGAGACACTTCACTCCAAATTGCTCCTGTGGGGATTGCCCGCAGTATTGAGTATGTAAGTCGCTTTGGATAAAAGCGTCGAACAAGTAACATGTAATGTAATGTATAATACCACTGTATTTAAGTTGTTTAAAATTCTTCCAATCAATCCTGTTTGAAGAATGGCCTTCCTGGTAGCTCTTACCCCCTCACCGTCTGTCCCCAGTGTCCCCAACAGGCTCCACTCCCTTCCTGCCTCTCTGACCCTGTCTCTTAGTTTTTCCCTCTCTGTTTAGTACATGTTGCAGTGTAATATGATGTGTTCCACATCTTCTTTCACTCCACGGAGGAGATGTCGGAGAGAACGCGCTCCGAGGTGTGGTTACACTTTACCCGTCTCGATGCTCGTGGACTAAAGTGCAATAAGAGTTTAGCATGTAAGGGCAGTAACACAAGCAATTTGTCTAAACATCTTGCAAAAGTGCACCACATTCAGACGGAGAAATGCACCGTTTTCGACTGTCTTCCTAGTAGCCCTGTAGCCCATCCACGAGTAACTTTTCCACATCAAGTGTTATGTATGCTAGCAGAAACACACGGAGTTAACTCAATTAGGAGGACTGTCTGAGGACCACAGATGGAAATTAACTATTAGCTATAATCTGGCATATTGCATCTCTTCTCTTTGCTGAGATTAATGTTTTGGTATGCATGGTTTTAAAAAGAAATAATTATACAAACAGAGGTTAATGATTAGAGGTAACAGAGTTATTTATTTTGTTAAAGTTTCAGCTATTCTGTGTAAGAGTCGGTGAGGAGCTGATCATTTATTCCTGCAAATTACTCGGACCTACTAATTGACCTAACTGAAGTTATTGAGTGTAAATTTACTACTTGGCTCAGATCCACCAACGTCAGCCAGATCTCCCCTCTATTAACTCCCTGAAGAACCAGGTTCAATTAACTGCTGTTTCAATTCAGACGACCCTCTTAATCGGTTTAAGCGATCCCGAAGGATTTTGATATCAGTAAATGAGGTGTGGCCCTACCCAAGTGTGAGTGTGGCAGGGTGCAGTCCTACCTTTGAAGCAGGAGAGGAGAGCACGGATGTCTTTTAAGTTGTTCCAATCCAAAAGGTGGGATCAGTTTATTTGAAGAAAAATGGGTCCAAACTAATAGAGAGGCGAAGTCCCTCCCTTTCCGGGAGCCTCCATGGGACCCCGGAAGCGTAAAATTATACATTGAAGTCAACGGAGAGAGAAAGGTTATCTTTTGATCCCGTTTGAATTGTGCCACGAATGACACATATGATGTTTGTCAATTTAAAAGAATATTTTGCAAGTCAAAAAAATAAAAATGTGTCGTAAAACTGTGAAGTTACACATTTTGTTTGTGTGAAACCGCTCAGTGAACTACAGGTCTCTGGTCTCGCACAATACGCGTCACCATCACAAAGACGGCCGTCACGTTAGCAACTTTCACCTGTTTCTTTCAGAATGAGAATACAAGTATAAAACGAGGTGAACATCACTACAAGTCTGGACACGTTGAGAGCTGGACATACACGAAAGGGGAGTTAGTCGGTTCTGTAAGAGCAGCGGGACCGGCTTTACAAGATGTCGGTGAGTAATATGAGTGCAATGTGTAACGTTAATGTCAGCTAGCTAACATTAGCTAACAAGGTACACTAACGTGTTTTGTTTTAGTTGCTCTTCAGATTGAAGCGGCCAGTTTTATATCGACTATACTGTATGTGTGATCTCCTTTTACATCTCGTTGTGTCATTTGAGTTTATTTGCTGTGTGTAGATTCAAGGATTTTGGTGACATGAACATGACCATCGCGGAGGCAGTCCAGTTACCATCCTTCTGTCTCCGTGAGGAGGGTGGGTCATATATCACCCACACTGGCACCAGTCCAAGGGCAGCTGCACATCACAGATCGGAGTCTCTGCTACTTTGTTGTGTGGACCACGAAGGAGGCGATCATCATCCCCATCCCCAAAGACCCTGCATGGCATGGAAATCTCCTCCTCCTGGAGAACTTCGACAACCAGCATATGCTCCCTGTGTTGGCCCAGTAGAGAGGAGGACATTTAAATAAACATACTCTTAACACCCTGGGACTCTGCGTTGTGTTTCGTATGTGTGATGGGTGTTATGCAGAGGGGAGGAACACAGGACACAGCAGATTGGGATCGTGGTGGAGACGCTGAGCAGTTATTTAATTGTTGCATGTAATTATTATTATACTGCGTGCTTCTTAGTTATTCCATCTCTTGCTGTAACATGGATCTGTATGTAACTCTATATTTACTTGTTATCTACCACACTCCCTTCTACATCATACACCATCATTATACATGATGGTGTATATAGGATATATATATATTTGTATACATATCTGTAAATTGTATAATTTTATTTAAACGTCTTTTTGATCTCTCTGTCTATAAACACAAACTGAGTAAGATTGACAATAAAGTTGACTTTGAAAAATATATATATTCTTTATGAAAATAGTTGCCTGTTGGAGAAATGAATCCAAATGAAACGTTGGACTGAACTACAACTACGCCTTTAAATCTCTACGGACTGATTTCAGTGGGATGGCAAGTTCCTATCTTTAAACATTTATTAGTTTTTTCTCAGACAGATTTGATTTTCTGAAGTTAATTTAACTTAACCATGTGAGGTCATTATTAAAAGGTACAATCAATTTGTTTAGGGTTGACTAAATAATGAAAAACATTTAATTTGGATAATTTACTGACAGAATAAGAAACTCAATGATGCTCTACTCACCTGTCCCTTTTAATAAAGTGAAACAGTTGAAACGATAGATTTTAGTAAACCTAAAAACAACCTTCTCCAAAAGCTATCAAGGAATATACCGAATACTTGTTTTAGAACTTTATTACATATTTGTATATAAATAGTTTGAATGATCCATAGTTGACAGAAGCTTGTGTTTACACTGACCTGTTACTCATATATTAATGTCTTTGTAACTTCAGTAAACCACTACCTCACTCATTTCTTTCATTCATCACGGTTCAGTAAACTAAGTGACACATGAACCAGTTTAATCATTATAATAACGTAGGATTGCAACTCTTTGAAAGTGTAGGTGGCTCTTAAAAGAGCCGTTGTGTTTGGGTGTGCTGGTCTCAGGTCAGTCTAAGCCCTCTCTCCGCGGATGCGGCGGGCCAGCTGGATGTCCTTGGGCATGATAGTGACCCTCTCTGCTTGGTTCATCTTACTGGGGGGCAGCTACATGGATGTCGGTGCAGTCCACAATCATTGTGCAGTTGAAGGCAGAATTAATTTATTATTGACTCCGAATGAAGCACAACTTCATGTCATACAATACATTGACTTTATTTGTAATTGTGTAAAAACATATGAGCATTGATTAGCAAGCAGGACCTGCAGGAACAGAGCACGGTGATGGATGGAGCTGGGAAGAGAGAAGAATAAAGAAAACAGATCAACTTTATTATCGGATATTAAAAATTCAATTTCAAAACAAGTTGCCGCTCCTACAGTTTTCTAGTGTGTAAAGATGATTTCACTTGCCCTATGCACAATATCACACTCAATACATGTGTGTCTCTGGGGGGTGCATTGTGCCTTTGATGTATATAAATAATATACCATAACCAAATACTATTACGTACAGTGGAAATCAGGTTGCCAGAGCAGGTCAGTGTGCATGTTCCTCAGGGTCTCAGCAGCTACAGGTGAGGGGAAGGAAATACAAGAGACAAAGGTCAGTAACAACACTTTGAATAATTATCTCTTTTAATAATGTTCTCTCAGTAATCACTCAACTACTGTCTTTCCAACAAACAGATTGACTCACTATCATCGCTATAATCTGGCATATTGCATCTCTTCTCTTTGCTGAGATTAATGTTTTGTGTATGCATGGTCCTTCTATAAATAAATAAATAAATGTCATGCAAAGCTGCCTGCCTTCCTTCCTTCGACTCTCCCTGAACTGCCTGATCTTTTAATGTTCAATGTTAACCATTTGAGCAGATAGCATTAAGTAGAAAAGATCGCAGATGCTAATGTGCCGTTAGCCTTCCTCCCGCCCCCTTAGCACCTGGTGGAGGGGGCGATAGGCTCCTCTTCAAATGTTTCACAAAATACTTACCATCATGACTACTCTTTACTGTTTAACATTTGGGTTCACTTCATGTTAAGGCTAATACAAATGACAAGGCTAAGTAATGTGATGCTAACTAACGTGCTCGCTACTAGCTATGTAGCTAACTTGACTATGTTCCATGCAAAACATGTGTATTACCCAGTGGCGGCCGGCCCATAGGGGCGCTAGGGGCGCCGCCCCACCTCTTGCCAGATACAAAATAAAAAATAAAAATAAATATTAAATTAAAAAAAATATATTTAAAAAAAATATATATTTTATATTTTAATTTTTAATGAACAAGGTAAATATCATACAATTAGTATCACAAAAATGTATAATCTACAATACAATCTCGTTTAAAATTGTGTTACAATGTCTAAAGTTACTGATAAGTCACCTGTTTCCTGCCTGGCCTTGCCCATGGCATTAGTTTATCATTACGGGGCAGAGCCCCCGAGCGAAACAGCAGCAACCAGCACGTTGCAAAAGTCTCAATAGTAAACTGTGCCGCCGAAACATAATTTCAGCCAATCAGCGCGTCAAATATTTTGGTCACGTGGGCGCTCACATTGGCGCCCATGTTGCTTACGTGCGTTGACGTGATTTGTTTTTTCGACTCGTGAGTAACCAAGGTGACGCAGTATTTGGATGAGAATGGTGTGCAGGTGGAGTCGCCGGAGCTTCGGTCCGCCCAAGAGCTACTCTCCAATCCTTTTGAAAGGAGAAGTTTGGGAGATAAATTGATACTTAAAGACCTTGGACCGGACCAATCCGATTTGTATATATCACAGCAGGCTCGTGAAAAAGACAACACGTATCAACAAGGCTTCTCACATGGCTAGCTGGATGCAAACAGGTAAATGCTATCTTTTGTTTCACATGCTTGCTCTTCAAACAGCCGGGGACAGATACGATCTGTTCAGAAACTAGACAAAAGTTAAACAAGTACAAACCACAGACTGTCTGTGTCATGGAGAATACAGTCGCTGGTTTATTTATGTCTGTAGGCCGTTGTTGTGAGTGTGTACGGTCGGAGCATATATAGCGTTAGCTTAGCCAAGCTCCATTCAGGGAACAAGCATTCTAAAAGGTTTTTCGCCTGCCGTCTGTCTGCAGACTTGTCAAAGCATTAATTCATGGTTTTTACTAACCGGTATCAGTATGTTGTTACGTCGGCATCATTTAGAAACGTGTATTACAATTTAATCACGGTAAAATATGTTCATGTTGTTGTAGCTCCCGAGCCAGCGCGTCTTGTTTGAATGATGCGAGTAAACACAGCTGACAGCTGCGGTGAAACTCGAGCGTTTAGAGCGAAGCGAATATTCGCATCGCGTCCGGCCTGAACGCAGCATTAAAGCGAGCTCCACGCTGCACTGGAAACGCGCCATTACATCACCAGAAGTCCTAATTTAAGGGGTCATTTGTCCCAAAAAAAATTGTTTTTCTCACTCTATCAATAGCCCCACCAAAAATATTTTCCACCAGCCGCCACTGGTATTACCTGATATGTCTGATCCAACGACTCCTGGTCCTTTCATCAGACGGGAAGCGATAGAACGAGCTATGATCTATAAGTATGATCACTTATGTGATTACAACCTGGTACAAAGCACACAGGCATCTTGTAAAAGTGAATTTATTTTGAGCAATCTCTTATTTATTGGAGGGAATAAATCAGTTATGAGATCTTCTTCTTCTTCGCTTTAATTATGAGTCGCAACCAATTGGAGCATTATCGCCTGTGACATCACTTACGCGAGCCAGAATGGGATTTGGGATTTGTAGTCTTTGGAGTCGCGTATTTTTTCATGGTCTTATATTTCAACAGTTTTACGACAAAATGTGACTTTTTTGACATGGAACTTATTGTTTAAGATTGACAAACATCATATGTGTAGTTCGTGGCACAATTAAAACGGGATCAAAAGATACGTTTTCTCTCTCCATTGAATTAAATGTAAATGTTTTCGCTTCCGGGGTCCCATGGGCCGGAAGTAGATGGGCGTGACTTCGCCTCTCTATACAGGGTTTTTACCTTCTCTCGTTACAACATTATAATCATACTAAACATATCATACTGGGGTTATTTTCTAATCTAAAACCTTAATTCATAGTTCACCCATTAAAGTCTTCCGACAAAATCCAAAAATAATGTCCTCGTGGTGGCGAAGGTTCTCTAATTAGTTCTAAAATCCCAACACATTTTAGAATGGCAGGTTTAAGAATCCCAACACATTTAAGAATGGTAGGTTTACAAATCCCAACACATTTTAGAATGGTAGGTTTAAAAATCCCAACACATTTACGCAGGGCCGGCCCTTCTCACTGGCGAACTAGGCGGTCGCCTAGGGCGCCAGATCTGGAGGGGCGCTGCGCTGGGAGAAAAACAAATTAATCAAAAAGTTTTTATTCTGCCTAATGTTATGCCCTTGATGTAATACGTTTACATTAATAATTGAATAAAGTAAACACCCTTTGCACCCCGGGCCGGCGGCAACATTTTGCATTTGCCCTGTACGATGGGCGCTGTAACTGTAAGTGATGAAAGGGGGGGATGGTCGCTTATCTGGCACCCACGGGCCGCGGCTCACAGCCAAAGTGACGCGGCAGCTCCAGCTGAAAGTGATTTGCTGCATTCTGGTGCATTTTAACAGGTGGTTGGGTACATTTTGTAATTTCATCCAGTAGTAAAGAAAGGAAACATATATATATTTTTTTACAAATCTTTTTATTACAAACAAGTCATAATCCAGCAAATGACAAGAAGTAAGCACAGTAGTAGTCAATACAAAACAGTACATATGTTACAGTTAGCAAATGTAGAAAATGGGTCATTACATTGTAAATCATTACAAAGGACCTCCTTGAAAATAAAATAAAGTACTACGTAACCCGATGTTACAGGCATCACTACGATCTGGGAATATTTGAGCCAGCTTAGCATGAGTAAAGTGCGCTCTGTGGAGCACCTTGCACTGAAGTAGGCCATGTCTAGCACAGATGGAAGATGTATGGACTAGGTTGAGAATGTCACTCCATTGATCCTCGGAAATGTTGCTACCTAGATCACGCTCCCAGAGCTCCTTAAGAGGCACCATAGGGTCCGGACTCAGGGAACCAAACTGACCATAGAGAACTGAAACCAAGCGCTTTTGATCAGGGTCGAGTGTGAGAAATGTATCAATCGGCGATTCGGGGGGGCGGTTAGGAAAATTGGGAAATTGCTTTTGGATGAAGTGCCTGATTTGGAAAAACCGGAAGAGATGACTGAGCAGGTTGAATTTGACTGAAAGCGACTCAAAGGATGCAAAGACTCCATCCTCGTAAAGGTCATTAATAATAATAATAATAATAACTGGGATTTCTATAGCGCCTTTCAAGGGACCCAAGGTCGCTTTACAGGAATAGGGTGAGCACAAACAAAACAAAGGTCAGACAGACAGAACAACAGATCGATTTAGGGGCCGAAAGCCTTGATGAACAGATGGGACTTGAGGGCCCTTTTGAAGGCGTCCAGTGTGGGGATGTTGCGAATCTCCGCAGGGAGAGCGTTCCAGAGGGTGGGGGCTGCCTCACTGAAGGCTCTGTCCCGAAGGTTCTCAGTTTGGTGCGGGGGGGTGGTGAGCAGGCCAGAGTCTGAAGACCGCAGGTTCCGGGGTGGGGCATGTGGGTGGAGGATGTCCGATAGGTACTGGGGGGCAAGGGCATGGAGGGACTTGTAGGTCAGGAGGAGGACTTTTTAAGTTATGCGGAACTTGACCGGCAACCAGTGGAGGTGGATGAGGGTGGGAGTGATGTGCTGCCACGGCTTTGTGTGTGTGAGGACCCGAGCTGCACAGTTTTGGACATACTGGAGCCTGTCCTGGGTTTTGTTGGGAACCCCGAACAGGACACCATTGCAGTAGTCCAAGCGGCTGGTGACAAACGCATGCACCAGGGTCTCGGCAACCGACTCCGAGAGTGACGGTCGGAGTCTGGCAATGTTCCTTAGGTGGTAAAAGGCCGATTTGGTCACAGATTTGACATGGGAATGGAAGGAAAGGGTGGAGTCGAGGATCACACCCAGGTTGCGGGCTTCAGGAGATGGGGAGATGGAGCAGCCGTCAACCTCAAGGACGAAGTCACCAACCTTCTGGAGCAGTGCCTTGGGTGCCACAACCATGAGCTCTGTTTTACCGCTGTTCAGCTTCAGATAGTTGGAAGACATCCAGGTTTTGATGTCAAGCAGGCAGTTGATGAGAGACTGAGGGGGGAGCTGGGAGGATGGAGTGGTGCTGAGATACAGTTGGGTATCATTAAGCGTTGCAAGACCATTGTTCGACCAAACGCGGAAGGCCGGGCCAGTACACGATGGGGAGAATAGGTGATTGTTTGAAATTGGGGTGTGAATTATATCACGCAGCCCCTCGTCCTCCACAACGTTGTAATGTGTGTGTGTGTGTGTGTGTGTGTGTGTGTGTGTGTGTGTGTGTGTGTGTGTGTGTGTGTGTGTGTGTGTGTGTGTGTAGTCTGGATCACTACAGCCACATGAGTGACATCCAGACTCTGGCCATGCTGTGCAGTGTGTTCAGAGCTCAGCCCCCCGCAGACATTTACTCTCTGTACGGACATCACCCCTCTCGATCCTCCGTCTTCCCCCCTCACCACTCTCGATATGTAAGTATACTGGCCTCTCTGAATCCCCCTTCTCAGTAATTCATCTCGGGACCACCAGGTGATGTCGAGATGTCTTTTTCAGTCTAATAACGGCTGTATGTTTTGTAGCCCAGCATCACGTCCAGCTCCAGCACCTCCGACTCCGTCGCTGCGGGCGCCTGGAGCTCAGGTGAGTCTGCATGTTTACATAATGTAGATTTTAAATATTTGGTTTTAGTTTTTATATATCCGTTTTTTATTATTTATATATATTGGGTTTATGTATTTTTTAAATGTCAAGGTTTATATATGAAGATTATATATTTATATTTAGTTGTAATTTTTTTATACACGTTATATATTCAGTTTTATTGTTTAAACTTTTCTTATCAACTGTTGCATTTCAAAAAATCTCCTGGGATTGTCCCAATAAATATTGGGCTGTATTATTTATTTATTCTCACACACAACCTGCCACTAACGTTAAACCCCTTTACTATTCAATTAAACATATTCATTTAGAAATGTGAATTTCGGTTCCGTTTTTCGATGCCTGAGGAAATGTTTCTCGCCGCTCTCCGTAGCCTACTGTATGACTACGGCGGGGCAGGAAAATGTAGCGTTGTACCTACACTTCCTACAGCGTAAGCGTCCCAGGGCCAGCCCGTCGCACTGGTGTTATAGATGTTCGCCTAGGGCGCCAGATCTGTGGAGGCGCTGCGCTGGCAGCTCTGGGAGAAAAACAAAATGTTTTGACCGTTGGTGCTCATCCTAATTTTCGGCCTTGATGTAACAACATTCATAATTAAGTAAATGTAACACCCTTTTTATCCCATTTACACTTTTTATTTGCCCTGTACGATGGGCGCTGCAAGTGATGAAAATGGGGGATGTTGGCTTATTTGGCTCACAGCCAAAGTGCGAGTGAGCGAGAACCGGTACGCGCTGTTGTTATTAGCATCTGGTGCTAGCTGCTCTAACGGAAGAAGAAGATGTTTCTACAATGATGTGGAGGAGAGTCCTCTCCAGTCAGACTGAGAGGCTGATAACTTCAGCTCAGTGAGGTAAAGGACTCTGAGTGTTTAGATAGTTCACTTTAGTCTACGTTATCTCAGTGGGTCTCAAACGTTTCGATCACAATTGATGTAAACACATATTTCCAAGGCTCTCCTTTATAATTATTGGGATAAAACAGGTTTGAAATCATTCTAATGTATACTATAGGACAGTAAAACCAGACATATCGTTTTAAACTGGAGAGATAAAAACATATGCATAAATAAAATAGTAAAATAAGATATGAATGAACAACAAAAATAAAACACGTTACATGTATTTGTTATGGCTATGGTAGTATTGGCTATGTTCACATACTTATTTAATTATTAAAATGTAAACCGATCTTTTTCATATGGGTGTTTTAGAGTTGTACCCCCTAGATCTAGTCTCTAGTCATTCTGCTCAAAGTGCACCAGATTGAAGCATTTTACTTTAAAATGTTCAAACATTTCTTCCCGGTATGCCTGAGAAGGCAGATATGCTTGTTTTTCTCAACAAGCATACAAGTTCCTTTAAAAGTTCGACTGTTGCAGCTTCAGTGGTTCTCAGGTTACAGTTACATAGTAGTGAATATAAACAGACTGATTAATGTGAATATTACTGTAAACTAACCTGTGTAAAATGTTCTCGAATAAATGTAATTGTTTTGGTGGAAGAAGCATGTATAATATTTTTACCCTGCCCCTCAAAGAATCGGAATTGAGAACCGTTAAGAACCGGAATCAGAATCGTGGAAATTCAAACGATACCCAACCCTAGTCGTCACTGTTGATGTTCTCTTATGCTCCAACAAACAGTTGCACGGGGTGCAGAATAGTTTCCCCGCCATCTGCGCCATTTTGCGGTAAATTCTGCGATCGCAGAATCGCGTTTTTCTGGAGGGTCTAATTAGAGCACAATGGACTTGTTTCTGTGCTTAATATTTGTTTTAATGCACATTCAGACTCGACTTAGAGCAATTATGTTTTATCACACTATACACACTTACTGGGACTAACTCAAAGAGTTTAAACCTAATAATAATCACTGTCTTCAGTCTCAGGTTCAGAAGAGTCTCCAGGGTTGTCCTCAGTATCCGGTTGAAAATGTCTCTAGATCTGAGTTCCTGGCTGGTTCTGGTCCTCCACAGTCCTCTCCATCAGCTTATGTTTCCATGTGTTCAGCTGAGCTGCTGGCTGGAGGCTCTGCCTCTCTGTTCTCCTCAGTTTGAGTTTGATGAAGCTGCGGGGACTGACGACCAACACACTTATGGATTTTGAACTGATGACTCCAGGTGAATCTTTTGTCACAAACACTGCAGCTGAATGGTTTCTCTCCTGTGTGTATTCTCGTGTGTTTCTTTACATTTTCTCTATGTGCAAAATCTTTCTTACATACTGGGCAACTGAATGGTTTCTCTCTTGTGTGGATTATCATGTGTTTCTTTAAATTTCCTCTCTGTGCAAAATCTTTCTTACATACTGGGCAGATGAATGGTTTCTCTCCTGTGTGGATTCTCATGTGTTTCGTTAAATCTCCTCCCTGTGCAAAAGATTTCTTACAAATTGAGCAGCTGAATAGTTTCTCTCCTGTGTGGACACTCGTGTGTTTCTTTAAATCTCTTCTCTGTGCAAAAGATGTCTTACAAATTGTGCAGATAAATGGTTTCTCTCCTGTGTGGACTCTCGTGTGTTTCTTTAAATCTCTTCTCTGTGCAAAAGATGTCTTACAAATTGTGCAGATAAATGGTTTCTCTCCTGTGTGGATTCTCATGTGTTTTGTTAAATCTCCTCCCTGTGTAAAATATTTCTTACAAATTGAGCAGCTGAATGGTTTCTCTCCTGTGTGGATTCTCATGTGTTTCTTTAAATCTCCTCTCTGTACAAAAGATTTCTTACAAATTGTGCAATTAAATGGTTTCTCTCGTGTGTGGATTCTCATGTGTACTTTTAGATTTGACTTGCTGTGAAATTCTTTCCCACACAAAGAGCAGCCAAATGTTTTCTCTCCTGTGTGGGTTCTCATGTGCCGATTTAAATTTCCTCTGTGTGTAAATGTTTTCTCACACAAAGAGCAGCCAAATGTATTCTCTCCTGCACTACGTCTTGAATCACTGACAGGGTTTTGTTTATTTTTCTGAGAGTTTGAACCTGGTTCTCTGGTCTCCTTCAAATCAGCACTATCTTCAGTGTCAGGTTCAGAAGAGTCTCCAGGGTTGTCCTCAGTCTCTGGTTTTAAATGTCTCTCTGGATCTGAGTTGCTGGCTGGTTCAGGTCCTCCACAGTCCTCTCCATCAGCTTCTGTTTCCAGGTGTTCAGTTTGTCTTTGATGAAGCTGAGAGAACTGAGGTTTCTCTTCATCATCTTCACTCTTCACAGGGACAGGAGTGAATGTGAACTTGGTGATATCAGCCTTCTCCAGCTCTTGACTGCTCCAGAGTTCCTCCTGTTCCTCTTTAATGTGTGGGGGGGGCTCTGGGTCCTCCTGGTCCAGACTGAAGCTCCACTCCTGCTGCTCAGGGGGAACCTCTTCTTTAACCACCACCAGCTGCTGGACGTCTGCAGGAAACAGGAAATACATATTCAGAGAAACTGTAAGGCAAGGCAAGTTTATTTATATAGCACCTTTCAGCACCAGGCAATTCAAGGTGCTTTACGAAAATAAAAGACATTCAGACAAAGGCATTTAAAAACAGTAAAAGACATAAAGAAAAACAAAAAATGAAAGACATTAAGAAAATGCCATTTAAAATGAAAAGCTAATAAAATAAACATTACAAGATAAAAGTTACAGTTAAGATATGAATAGTTCAATTATTTCGGTTCTTGATTTTTTATTTATTTACAGAACCTCCCTTTGGAAATCCGAACATTTCCGTCCCGATTGTTAATTTAGAGTGATTGTTTTCACCATGTTATGCTCACATGACATCCACAATCGGACCCTCAGGAGGGTGTACTAGCCCCATACTCTGCTTTGCGTTCCATAATAAAGTCTTTAAGTGTTACCTGAACACCCCGTGTTACCAAAACACTATTTTTCACCCGTCGGTGCTGTGATACTTGTTCCTCAGTACAACTCACCTAAAAACTGATCGTAAACCCTGGCTACGATGGATATTCCAAGTATCCTACTTTCGAGCAGTCCCTCTCATAAATGTCATGGAGAAATTAATTACGTTTAAATTTAAAACATTAAAAGAAAAAATACACGGATAAAAGTTACAGTGCAGTCTAAGATATGAATAGTTCAATTAAAAGCAGCGACAAAAAGAAAAGTCTTCAGCCTGGATTTAAAAGTAGTCAGAGTTGCAGCGGACGTGCAGGTTTCTGGGAGTTTGTTCCAGATATTTGGAGCATAATAACTGAACGCTGCTTCTCCATGTTTAGTTCTGACTCTGGGGACAGAAAGCTGACCAGTCCCTGAAGACCTGAGAGATCTGGATGGTTCATAGTTTAGCAGGAGGTCAGAAATGTATTTTGGGCCTAAACCATTCAGTGCTTTATAAACCAGCAGCAGTATTTAGAAATCTATTCTTTGACACACAGGAAGCCAGAGTGAAGACTTCAGAACAGGAGTGATGTGATCCACTTTCTTAGTGTCAGTGAGGACTCGAGCAGCGGCGTTCTGAATCAGCTGCAGCTTCCTAATAGATTTTTTAGTGAGACCTGTGAAGACACCATTTGCAGTAGTCCAGTCTACTGAAGATAAAGGCATGGACACGTGTCTCCAGATCCTGCTGTGACATTAGTCTTTTAATCCTAGATATGTTCTTTAGGTGATAGTAGGCTGATTTAGTAACTGTTTTAATGTGATTGTTGAAACTCAGGTCAGAGTCCATGACTACACCTAGATTTCTGGCTTTATCTGTTGTTTTGAACATTGCAGACTGAAGCTCAGCGCTAACTTTTATACGTTCTGCCTTGGCTCCAAAAACCATTACCTCAGTTTTATCTTTGTTTAATTGGAGAAAGTTCTGACACATCCAGTCATTGATTTGTTCAATGCACTTACTCAGTGTTTGAATTGGAGCATAGTCTCCTGGTGAAATTGTTACGTAGATTTGTGTGTCATCTGCATAGCTATGGTAACTTATTTTGTTGTTCTTCATTATCTGAGCCAGTGGTAGCATGTAGACGTTAAAGAGAAGAGGCCCCAGGATGGAGCCTTGAGGAACCCCACATGTCTTATTTGTCAACTCAGATGTGTATTTACCTACAGAAACAAAGTTGTTTCTGTCCTTTAGGTAGGATTCAAACCAATTTAGAACTGTTTCCGAAAGTCCCACCCAGTTTTCCAGTCGGTCCAGTAACATGCTGTGGTCAACAGTGTCAAATGCAGCACTGAGATCTAATAATACTAACACTGAAGTTCTGCCACTGTCTGTGTTTAAGTGGATGTCATTAAAGACCTTTACAAGAGCAGTCTCAGTGCTGTGGTTTGGACGAAAGCCTGACTGGAACACATCGAAACGGTTATTTAAATGCAAGAAATTACTCAACTGTTGAAAAACAACTTTTTCAATGATCTTACCTAGAAATGGGAGGTTTGATATGGGCCTGTAATTGTTCATTACTGAAGCATCTAGATTATTATTTTTTAAGAGCGGTTTAATGACTGCAGTTTTCAGGGCCTGTGGAAAAATACCTGAGTGAAGAGATGTGTTTACTATATGAAGTAGATCTGAGGCCATGCAAGGAAAAACATCTTTGAAAAATCCTGTTGGAATAATATCAAGGCAGCAGGAGGAGGACTTCAGAAGTTGAATAATGTCCTCTAGGTTTTTATCATTAATCTGATGGAATTGTGTCATGGTGCTTGAATTGTTATTAGGTGGACACAGAGACAACACATCTGCTGTTCCTGATGCAGAGGTACTGACTGCTTGTCAGATTTTCTGAATTTTGTCAGTGAAAAAGGCAAAATCATTGCATGCCCTGGTGGATAGAAATTCAGAGGCTACTGACACTGGGGGGTTAGTTAGTCTGTCGACGGTAGCAAACAAGGCACGTGCGTTGTTTTTGTTTTTGGTAATGATGTCAGAGAAGAATGATTGTCGTGCGTTTTTTCAATTCCAAATTATAAAGGCCAAGTCTCTCTTTATAAATTTCAAAGTGAACCTGGAGATTTGTTTTTCGCCACCTGCGTTCAGCTTTTCGACATTCTCTTTTTTCTGTTTTCACGGTCATGGCCTTTCTCCATGGAGATATTTTCTTCCCAGTCACTTCCTTTACCTTAGCTGGAGCAATGGCATCTATAACATTTTACATTTTTCTACTAGCTCATTTACTGAGATTTTAGCAGGGGCAAGTGTGGAAGAAAAATTCTGAGTAAACATTTCCCTAGTATTTTCAGTTAAATATCGCTTTGTGGTTACCTCTTTTTGAACATTTTTGTGAACAGAAATAGAGCTCTCAAAGAAAACACAGGAATGGTCAGAGAGTGCAACCTCAGTCACCACAACCTTAGAGATATTCAGACCCTTTGAGATGATTTTCCATTGAATTAGGACAACACCGTGTTTTATGGCGAGGGAAACGACAAATGGTGAGATTTCAGATTTCACGTAGAGCTGTTGAGGGCCGGACCATTAATGATAGTCTGAAATCTGGTGCTGTTTGGATGATTTTCCATTGAATTAGGTCAACACCGTGTTTCATGGCAAGGGACCATGGAAACGCCAAATGATGACATCCCATAATTGGCGTAGAGCTGTTGAGGGCCGGACCTTTAATGATAGTCTGAAGTCTGGCGCAGTGTGGACCCTTTTCCATTGAATTAGGACAACACCGTATTTTTTGGCGGGGGATGCGTTGCCATGGCAACGGCATACATTGAGATTTCAGATTTCACGTAGAGCTGTTGAGGGCCGGACCATTAGCTATCATATGAAGTCTGGTGCTGTTTGGACAATTTTCCATTGACTTACAACAACATCGGATTTTTTGGCGAGGGAAACGCCATGGAAGCGTCCATGGAAACGGCATACGTTGAGATATCAGATTTCACTTGGAGCTGTTGAGGCATGGACCGGTGATATAAAAGTGAAGATTGGGGGACAATGGGACCGTGTCCATTGGATTTACAGGGACACCGTTGTTTATGGCGAAGGATCCGTCGCCATGGTAACGCCAAATTAAGTAACATCAGATTTGACCTAGGGCTGTGGTGTGAACCATCATGTGAAGTTTGGTGGCGTTCTGAGAATGTCAGTTTGAGTTATGACATCATAGTGTTCCATGGCGAGGGACCGCCTAAAATCGAGCGACCGCGAAAGAAAAAAACTCCTGTGATAACTTAAGATTGCCCATGTCTCGCGAAGCTACCCGACAAATTTCGAGCCGTACGATAAAAGTCCCTAGGAGGAGATAGATTTCGTACGGAGGCCAAGATTCAAAATGGCCGACTTCCTGTACGTTATTTTTTACCCCTCCAATGCGGCTTTCACACCAGCGCTTTTCAGTTTCTAGCTCCGAGCGGGAGCTTTTCTGGTTCAGCTCCGGTTTCCCTTTTCAGCTCCCGCTCTGTTCACACCGCCCACTGGCGCCCCAGAGCTGCCCCTGCTGCGTCATGACGTCACCGTTTACATCGCTGATTTGCTCCCCAACGGCACCCATTACGGCGCTCACAACAACAACAACAACAACAGCGTCGGGTCGATGCTCGTGTTGCTTTTAATCACACGGAGCCAGAATACATTGAATAACGACTTCTCCAACCTGATGCTTTGCTCCAGAGTGCCGTGGTTCATTGTTTATTCATGTGTTTCTGCAGCATGTACCGACCGCTGCAGTGCTGGCTGCTCTTCCACGGGAGTGTATTCTCCCGTTAGCTCCCGGTTAGCTCACACTGCAGCGGCCGCTCTAAAGTATTCACTGTCCGACTCACACAAGCAGCTGATGCATATCCCCAGTTCCCCTTAGCCTAAGTGAATGTGTGTCAGTCTGAATTGACGCTGTTTGGTATCACAATGCTGTTATGGACGTTTCTCTGGTATAAAACGGGTGATGTTGGCATAGCAACCGAAGCTAAACTGACTACTTGCATCCGATAGCTGCAATAATACAAAACAACACGTCTGCCTCTCTCCACAATGATCGATAACAGTGAACGGATGGTCAAAGTAAGGTACAAATAAACAGAATCACACGAAGCCTGGTTAGTGTTGCCTGACTTTATAAAGTGTGTTTATAAGCACACTGCTTGTAGGCAGGCATAACAGTCGACCCGTGTTCAGGGGAGGTGGGTTTAGTTTCCTGCACGCCTCGACGTAAGAGAGACGTAAGCGACGTCGCCTCTTAGCTCCGAAGCTCTTGCCTCTGGACCGACAATTTTTTGGAGCTGGAAATGAAGCGGATTCCGGAGCTAAGAGCCGGCGCCGCTGCAGTGTGAACAGGAAAACCCGGAGCTGAAAAGGCGCTGGTGTGAAAGGGGCACAAGAGGCTTTTTGGTTCGTCTCCGCACCCTAGATATGCGTGGCGAGTTTCGTTAGTTTACGTGAAAGTTAAAGTAGGGGGAGTTAATGTTAAAAACGGAAGTGGGCGTGGCCTACGCAACTTTTGACGCAAAGTTCCGGTACCAATTACGTACTTCAAGTTGCCACACTTTTGACGCGACTGCAACATTTGGTGAGTTTTCACATATGTTGCGGGGGTCAAAAGTGCGTTTTCAAAAGTTCAAATAATAATCATAACAAATAATCGGTCCAGTTTCAATCATGTTCGATTTAACATTGAGGTGGGTGAGACCACCTCCCTGTAGGCCGTCCTACTGGACCACCTTTAATGGGCTTTTGCCCCTTTTTACCATGTTTTCAGTGGGTCTTGCATGGTCATCGCTTCGCGAGCGACTAAGTTGATTGTAACGATTTCAATTATGCGATTTGCAGTCACGTGACTGGGCTCACGCAGCCTATCAGCAGTCATTATTTACGAACATTTTCTGTGCTTTTGTTGGTCGTTTTCCCTGTTTTTGGCAGGTTTATCGCGACCGATTTTTCCAATTTCAATAGGGTCTTCGCCGACCCAGGTCTCAGACCCTAATTATAGTGTCCGTCCAACAAACAAAAAACAGTACTTATCGTGATTAAGGGATAGTAGACTAAAAGCTTTATGAATCCAAACTATAACATAAGTAGTGTACCCTGTATCAAGATTGATGCAAAACAAGTGAAATTTGACCTTTTTAGCGTTTATCGTCTTGTGAATTCTCCGGCCGAAACTCCAAATAAACCGTCAGTGTTTGTCATCAAAGCTCCTGCTCTCCCCGTGTCTCTCGGAGTCCTGTTTCCAATTGCTTCAGAAGTTTCCATCACACAGGGTTTTCTCTAAACTGGGTAACAGGGGCGCTGCACCCTCTAACTCTCAGCGTGCACCCTCTTACTCTCAGCGTGCACCCTCATACCAAAATGCAGATTTCCCCCATAACATGTTAAAGTGATGCCAGAAAAACAATATGTTCATAAAAAACGGTATAATTACTCCAGAAATATGAACATGGAGTCAAATAGACAGCTATTAAGAGTCTAACGAGTTAATACAGAGTCTAACGAGTTAATACAGAGTCTAAAGAGTTAGAGAGAGGGAAGAACGAGGGAACAGACCTGCTCTGTGGATCTGAAGCTGAGGCTGTAAAACAGCGTCCAGTAGTTTCCGGTGTCTCTCGTTCTCCTGTCTTGAACGAGACAGTTCCTCCTCGTACTCTGCTATCGTTCTTTCAAACAGCACAAATATGTCTTCAGCAGCCTCAGTGAGTCGCTGCTTCACCAACGAGAGCAGCACAACACTCATGTTTACTAAATCACCACTTCCCGTTTGTCTCCCTTTGTGTTGCTAGCGTGTTACCAGCTAGCATGCTAAGCTAGCATGCTAAGCTAGCTTCTAGAGTCCGAGCTAGAGGCTTCAGAAGAAAGAGCACAAAGTCAGAGGTTCATCCAGACACACAGACGATGGATGGATCAGCTGTTCACACACACTTCCTCAGGAACACCGAGAGAGAACCATGGATGTAGCGAGAGAACCGAGAGAACCCACGAGACGCGATCTGGTTCCATTAGAAAGAGCGAGACCATCACTTCCGGTGCATCACTTCTTCTTCTCTCGATTTAAAGGCGGATTCGAAACAACTTTAAGGTGCATACCGCCACCTACTGTACAGAGTGTGTATCACCATATCATCCTATCACCACTTGTGGAATTATACCAGCGGAGGATGTGGCGCAGTGGATTATTAGAGCGTTGGTGTTCGGATCAGGGGAGCATAGGTTAAAATCCCTACTGCAGTCAGTATGGCGTGTCCCTGAGACACTTCACTCCAAATTGCTCCTGTGGGGATTGCCCGCAGTATTGAGTATGTAAGTCTTTTTGGATAAAAGCGTCTAACAAGTAACATGTAATGTAATGTATAATACCACTGTATTTACGTTGTTTAAAATACTTCCAATCAATCCTGTTTGAAGAATGGCCTTCCTGGTAGCTCTTACCCACTCACCGTCTGTCCCCAGTGTCCCCAACAGGCTCCACTCCCTTCCTGCCTCTCTGACCCTGTCTCTTAGTGTTTCCCTCTCTGTTTAGTACATGTTGCAGTGTAATATGATGTGTTCCACATCTTCTTTCACTCCACGGAGGAGATGTCGGAGAGAACGCGCTCTGAGGTGTGGTTAAACTTTACCCGTCTCGATGCTCGTGGACTAAAGTGCAATAAGAGTTTAGCATGTAAGGGCAGTAACACAAGCAATTTGTCTAAACATCTTGCAAAAGTGCACCACATTCAGACGGAGAAATGCACCGTTTTCGACTGTCTTCCTAGTAGCCCTGTAGCCCATCCACGAGTAACTTTTCCACGTCAGGTATTATGTATGCTAGCAGAAACACACGGAGTTAACTCAATTAGGAGGACTGTCTGAGGACCACAGATGGAAATGAACTATTAGCTATAATTTGGCATATTGCATCTCTTCTCTTTGCTGGGATTAATGTTTTTGTATCTGTAACAGAGTTATAAAGGTTGGTGTAAAATCCAGGTTAAATTGGAGAATTACGCCATCAGGTGTTACAAACGTGTGCCTGCATTGCTGTAGCTTTGTTACCGCAATGGATTGTGGGAGGTTCTCATACCCCGTGAGGATCTGTTGAGAGTAAGGTGCTATTGTATTATGTCTGTGGACAAAATGTATGTTATTATTTTATTAGAACAATAACGTTCTGTTGTGTTTGTTTAGTTTAATGTTAGTCGTTTAATGCTCACAGCAACATGTTTTTGTGTGATTCGCTATTTGTGTTATATGACTTATTAATGTGTTCGTCAATAGCTAATTTGAGCTAATAGGCTAACGTGAGCGTGGTGCTATCTCTCCAACAGAACGCAGCTCACGTGTTCGTTGTATGTGTCCATTGCAATGCAGGTATCCTATGTATGGAATAAACTGAAGTAATCACCAGCTCTGAGTGGTCTGTTGCTGAGAGGACATTACACCGGGGTTACATATGCATGGTTTTAAAAAAAAATTATACAAACATAGGTTAATGATTAGAGTTAACAGAGTTATTTATTTTGTTAAAGATTCAGCTATTCTGTGTAAGAGTCGGTGAGGAGCTGATCATTTATTCCTGCAAATTACTCAGACCTACTAATTGACCTAACTGAAGTTATTGAGTGTAAGTGTACTGCTTGGCTCAGATCCACCAACGTCAGCCAGATCTCCCCTCTATTAACTCCCTGATGAACCAGGTTCAATTAACTGCTGTTTCAATTCAGACGACCCTCTTAATCGGTTTAAGCGATCCCGAAGGATTTTGATATCAGTAAATGAGGTGTGGCCCTACCTAAGTGTGAGTGTGGCAGGGTGCAGTCCTACCTTTGAAGCAGGAGAGGAGAGCGCAGATGTCTTTTAAGTTGTTCCAGTCCAAAAGGTGGGATCAGTTTATTTGAAGAAAAATAGGTCCAAACTAATACAGGGTTTTTACCTTCTCTCGTTACAACATTATAATCATACTAAACAAATCATACTGGGGTTATTTTCTAATCTAAAACCTTAATTCATAGTTCACCCATTAAAGTCTTCCGACAAAATCCAAAAATAATGTCCTCGTGGTGGCGAAGGTTCTCTAATTAGTTCTAAAATCCCAACACATTTTAGAATGGTATAAGAAAACAATAAAACAAAAACAATGGTATTTGTTTCAGTACACTTATTTATTTCAGATATATCTTATAGTTACTACTGTTAGCTTCAGCTTAAGTTATAGTCAGGGCTGCACATAACTGGTGCGCAGGTGCGATCGCAGAATTGCGTTTTTCTGGAGGGTCTAATTAGAGCACAATGGACTTGTTTCTGTGCTTAATATTTGTTTTAATGCACATTCAGACTCGACTTAGAGCAATGATGTTGTATCACACTCAGAGCAGGTATCACGTTATACACACTAACTGGGACTAACTCAAAGAGTTTAAACCTAATAATAATCACTGTCTTCAGTCTCAGGTTCAGAAGAGTCTCCAGGGTTTGTCCTCAGTATCTGGTTGAAAATGTCTCTCTGGATCTGAGTTCCTGGCTGGTTCTGGTCCTCCACAGTCCTCTCCATCAGCTTATGTTTCCATGTGTTCAGCTGAGCTGCTGGCTGGAGGCTCTGCCTCTGTGTTCTCCTCAGTTTGAGTTTTATGAAGCTGTGAGGACTGACGACCAACACACTTATGGATTTTGAACTGTTGACTCCAGGCGAATCTTTTGTCACAAAAACTGCAGCTAAATGGTTTCTCTCTTGTGTGGATTATCATGTGTTTCTTTAAATTTCCTCCCAGGGCAAAATATTTCTTACATACTGGGCAGATGAATGGTTTCTCTCCTGTGTGGATTCTCATGTGTTTCGTTAAATCTCCTCCCTGTGCAAAAGATTTCTTACAAATTGAGCAGCTGAATGGTTTCTCTCCTGTGTGGACACTCGTGTGTTTCTTTAAATCTTTTCTCTGTCCAAAAGATTTTTTACATACTGGGCAGATAAATGGTTTCTCTCCTGTGTGGATTATCATGTGTTTCTTTAAATCTCCTCCCTGTGCAAAATATTTCTTACAAATTGAGCAGCTGAATGGTTTCTCTCCTGTGTGGACTCTCGTGTGTGTCTTTAAAGTTCCCCCCTGTGCAAAAGATTTCTTACAAATTGTGCAGATAAATGGTTTCTCTCCTGTGTGGATTCTCATGTGTACTTTTAGATTTGACTTTCTGTGAAATTCTTTCCCACACAAAGAGCAGCCAAATGTTTTCTCTCCTGTGTGGGTTCTCATGTGCCGATTTAAAAGTCCTCTGCGTGTAAATGTTTTCTCACACAAAGAGCAGCCAAATGTATTCTCTCCTGCACTACGTCTTGAATCACTGACAGGGTTTTGTTTATTTTTCTGAGAGTTTGAACCTGGTTCTCTGGTCTCCTTCAAATCAGCACTGTATTCAGTGTCAGGTTCAGAAGAGTCTCCAGGGTTGTCCCCTGTCTCTGGTTGTAAATGTCTCTCTGGATCTGAGCTCCTGGCTGGTCCTCCACAGTCCTCTCCATCAGCTTCTGTTTCCAGGTGTTCAGTTTGTCTTTGATGAAGCTGAGAGGACTGAGGTTTCTCTTCTTCATCTTCACTCTTCACAGGGACAGGAGTGAATGTGAACTCGGTGATATCAGCCTCCTCCAGCCCCTGAAGCTGCTCTCTCTCCTGACTGCTCCAGAGTTCCTCCTGTTCCTCTTTAATGTGTGGGGGGGGCTCTGGGTCCTCCTGGTCCAGACTGGAGCTCCACTCCTGCTGCTCAGGGGGAACCTCTTCTTCAACCACCACCAGCTGCTGGACGTCTGCAGGAAACAAGAAATACATAAACTGAGAAACTGTAGAGTATTAGAATAATAATAATAATTGCAGCCCTTATCCATTCCTTATTTTAAATGCTTTTCCAGATGGGTCGGCCGTTCACAGAGTATGAGGCCGTAGCCTTATAGTTTGTGACCTGTCTCCAGAGTCGTTAGCTGAGAACTGGTGTTGGAGTTTCTCAGAGTAGTCGTTTAGCATCTCTCTCCGCCTCACTAAACCTGTACTTGGACTCATACAGGTGCATCTCAATAAATTAAATAACATGGAAAAGTGAGTTTATATCAGTAATTCAATTTATAAAGTTTAAATGTATACATCACATAGATTCATCACACACAAAGTGAATTATTTTCCAGCGTTTATTTGTTTTAATCTTGATGATTAAATGAAAGCCAAAATCCAGCATCTCAGAACATTTTAATAATACATAAGACCAATACAAAAACAGATTTTTTATTAATATAGAAATGCTGTCCTTCTGAAAATCATGTTAATGTGTATGCATTCAGTACTTGGTTGGACCTCCTATTCTCTCTATTTCAGCGTGATAAGCCAATGAACTGCTGCCTTTGTGCATTAACCTGTTTTAACCCTGAGCCTGTTTTTCAGGTCTCAGGCTCGAAAATGACATTCCAAGAAAACATGATTATATCTTTTACATTAAATTGCATTTAGCTGACGCTTTTATCCAAAGCGACTTACAATAAGTGCGTTCGACCAACAAAATAAAAACTTGAAGAAAACAGAATCACATCAGGTTTCATAGAGCAAAAACATTTCAAGTGCTACTCAACTGGCTTTAGGTAAGCTAGTCCTTTATTAGTATACAAGTATCACTTTCGATATCCTGGCTTGTTGGGCCGCTTCTTCCCTCTCCTGTTTTTGTAGTCAAGAAATCTGTCACTTCTTTCATTATTTAGCTGTCCAGCTAACTTGGTGTGGGTTTGTCCTTTTGAATGGCTCTTGAGGGAAGCGACCCCCATATTGCTGATGTCAAATGACTTGCGGCAAACTTGCAATAAGCCTTGTGGACATCTCCTCCTGGTACCTCTCCAATCCAGTCCTTGTATTGAGAGTCATCTTCCCAATGTGACTTGAATCTGCCGCGTGTCATTGTCACTCACTCCCGTAATGCATCACACATTTGAGATTATGAGTCTTACTAATGAACCTAAAAGGGAAAACATAAGGCTGGTTCCCCCTGTGGTTCCTCAGTACAGCAACCCCACTAGTAAGCTTAGCTTAACAGTATAGATGTATATAATCAGTCTAGGCATGATCAATATATTTTCAAAAATGTCTCACCCCAAATGTTCCTATTTACTAGTATAATTTTAAGAAAAAAACGAAAAATCACAAAATAGCTAAAAGTAGATATAAGAATGAATGTTACAAAATGTATCAAGACTAGATTATTCATGTCAACTAGTATAGAAGTAATGTCACAGCCTAATGTGAAAATGTATTGGTAGTTAGCTAGCAATGCAAGCTAGCCAACACTAGCTAGTTAGTTAGCAAACTGAATGTTGGCTAGCAAGATTGCACTCCATGTGCTTGCTAACCATCATTAACAAATCCAAATTCAAAACAAACTCAAACTGCTAGCTAGTTAGCAAGATTGCACTGCTTACTAACTAACGTTGATAAACCCAAGTTTACCACAGTTAAACACAGCTACTTACATTTGAGGATAAACTTGCATAAGAAGTTTCACTGTAGATGTCAAGGCTCCCGTGTTGGCTGGGAAATGCATGTATTTGACCCTTCTATTGAGATCGCGAGTAACGTTATTATTCCTGAAGTCCACCAATCCGAAACTATACTTTTAAAGTCCATATCACCAAGTTGCCTGCATCAAATTCCAACATCCAATATACCATATAGGATGCCAAGAGCATGCTCTACAACATGGGATCATCCATTTATATCTACAGTAAAAGCTGTTCACATGTAAAGTGTTTTTATAAACTCATCTTAATTCTGTGCTCAATAGTTTCATTGTATTACTATTTTACACCTCATCCAATAACAATTTCCAGGACAACTGTTTCTATTTCCATGTAAGTGTTCACATTTGCTCAGTTTCCATGACTTCTCCATACCTGGAAAATGAAAAAATTAATTCCATGTTTTCCAGGTACCGTGGGAACCCTGTCAAGGTTTCAGTCAAATTAGTTGTCCCAAGTTTCTGCCTGACAGATACTGTAGCGGTTTTGAGATTTAAAATCACAATTCCAGTCAGATCAACTACAGAGCATTGATACAGAGCACACACACTGAAACAGAGAAGTCTAAAAACAGAATGTTACTCACACAATTCTAGAAGTCACCAGTTGTTATCCTGTCAAAATCGAGTTGCACACTGCATATCTTCCCTTTCAAAAAGGGGTAAATTAATAATCCTTTTTCTCAAAGCAATGATAAACCTTTGAGTTGGATGTAGAAAAGTCACAATCAATATAGATTGTTTATTTTTAAAGTAAATTCAGATTGAACATAGTAAAACAATGTAAATTAGTGTCCGTCCAAAAAAAAAGTACTTATCGTGAAAACCACCCTTGGACGATGGGATAGTAGACTATATCCATATCTCTGGCCCCATCATTCGATTTCGATGATTGAGATCTCTTCTTTACCGTTAGAGCCAATAGAATTGAGGGGAAGTTCCTAAAATCCATCTAAACGTTACCCATTGGTGAATGAGTGATGCGTAGCCAGAATGCCCCGGAACCGGAAGCTGTGATCCACTCTGGTTGCTATTAGAGATGTCCCGATCCGATCACGTGATCGGGGATCGGAGCCGATCATGTGATTTTCAAAAGATCGGAATCGGGAGAGAAAAAAATCGGGGATCGGGATTTAAATATATATACATTTTTTTTATTATTTTATTTAATGTTACAAAACAAAGATGACCATGTTCACGTCTTAAAGTCATTCTGAGGACTTCGTTTTGGTTTAAAATTACACAACATCATGTATGTGTTGCTCTTTGGGCTTGTTTTCAGACCTGGTTATTCCTCTCAAAGCAACAGAGTGGACGCAGTGTCTGATAGCAGCAGCAAGCTAACGAGAGGCTACGTCCAGCTGGAGACTCGGGAGTCGGGACAGAGAACATGTCAGGAGTTTGGAAGTGTTATGAAATTGAAAGCGAAGGCAGTGTAACAGCCAGATGCAATGTTTGCAAGGCAGAGGTTCCGCGTGGTGGAAAGAACAGAGCTACGTTCAACACGACCAATCTATACGCTACCTGAGAAACAAACACCAACAACAACAGGACGAGTACACAGCGGCCACTCGGGGTAACGGCACTGAAACAACCGACACTTTGAGAGACTTTCAAAAGGAAAGAGAAACGGCCCCAGAACAGAGAAAAGGCCAACACAATAACAGCCAAGATAGCTGAATTCATCGCGTTGGATGACCAGCCGTTATCGGTTACCTTTTTGTTCTCTTAATGCATTGCATAAAGATCGGATCGGGAAAAATCGGTATCGGCAGATTGTCAAAATCAAATGATCGGAATCGGATCGGGAGCAAAAAAAGGTGATCGAGACATCCCTAGTTGCTATCATTAGCAGCTAATATGAAATCTCCGTTTTTTGACATAAATGGAATGATGGATTATCAGTAATCATTTCAAAGTGACACAGACACATTGCATTAACCTTCAGCAGCGTTTTTATCGTTTTAATGCCATTGAACACGACTTTTGATCAGAACAATAGCTAAGGTAAGACGATGTCCCGTGAATGCTCCATAATGCTACGTGCAGGGCCGCCTTAATGCACGGGCTGACCTGGGCTGAAACCCAGGGGCCTACGGAGATCAGGGGCCTATCATGAGCCAATAAAAAAGTTTTTAAAAAAAATGTAATTATTTATTTATTTCGGATGTTTTTACAAAACATTTAAATAAACAAAGTCTTGGCTTTCAGAATATGAAACTTTATTTCCAAAATCACACGATAAATACATTTTTGAAGCTTGTAAAGGGAAGATGACAGCTCTCACTCGCCACTCACTCCCCCTCCCTCCGGCTGACATTATGAATGTAAGGCGTATAGTAATCATAGATAACACGGCAGGGTCCGTTACAGTTTGTTTTCATCTGGTTTCAAATAAACAAAGTCTTGGCTTTCAGAATATTAAAATTGTTTCGGAAAATTCAGATAAATACAACTTTGAAGCTTCGGCATAATTACAAGCGGAGAACGGAGTAACTTGACGTCACAGCAGGGCATAACAACAGTCTGTGTTTCTCGTGAGTGTTTCCCCGGGAAACAAACACAATACACACAAACGCAAAAATACACAAACACACACACTCGCAAGCTTCCCCGAGAAAAGTAATCCAGACGAAAATATCTTCCCTCCGTAGTATTTTGATCATTTGCTCCGCTAATCAATCAGATCGATGGATTCCAGAGATGACTCCGAAACAGTCAGTGGGCACCACTTCACAGCCAATCAGAATGAGAATATGTTTCACATGTGACTTATTCAAATTGCGAGTGATTGAGTGACAGGTGAAGGTTGTTTAGGAGAAAAAGTTTGAGAAGAAAAAGTTTGAGAGTGGCGCTCGGGAAAGGAAATTGTTGAGGGAAAAGGAGTTTCGAGACAAGCAGCTATTACAAAAAATGCCGAAGTTTACAGGTTATTTTAAACCTGTAGGCCGGATGAGGAGGAAGGACAGATGAGTTCTGTACCGAGCGGTAGCGGTGCGGCCGCGGGGCCTCGGAGCCAAGTAGGACGTCTGGTTCTGATAGCGATGGAGTAGCGGGAGAGGAAAAACAGACAGGAGGGACATTCTCTGTTGGAGGAGAAGAGAGGACGACGAGGACTTGCTACGTGGAGGGGAGCCAACGGCAACCGGACAGATACATGAGGGAGGCCCGATACGTCACTCATCTGGAGGAGAGGACCAGGCGCGCATAGAGCAGAGTGGAGAAGTGCCATCACAGAGTCCGCCGAGGCTATAAATGACTTTCATTTGTTGTTTAAATAGGGGGCCTACAAAACCCATCAGCCCCAGGGCCTGATGGCAGGTTAAGGCGGGCCTGGCTACGTGGTGTGATGTCTGATTTTACTTCCCAATCTCAGTGATGATACTTATACGTCTGGAATCTGTGGAATCTCAGCTTGCTAATCGATATCTTGTTTGCACAGATCCGATAAGTAATAAGGGTGTTTATACCTAGAGTTCTGTGCTAAGTGTGTTAGCATTTTTTCACTCAGGGCTCATTTGGATACTTCTTGTGAGACTTGTGTTTTACGAGTCTAACGAGTTAATACAGAGTCTAAAGAGTTAGAGAGAGGGAAGAACGAGGGAACAGACCTGCTCTGTGGATCTGAAGCTGAGGCTGTAAAACAGCGTCCAGTAGTTTCCGGTGTCTCTCGTTCTCCTGTTTTGAACGAGACAGTTCCTCCTCGTACTCTGCTATCGTTCTTTCAAACAGAACAAAGACGTCTTCAGCAGCCGCAGTGAGGCGCTGCTTCACCAACGAGAGCAGCACAACACTCATGTTTACTAAATCACCACTTCCCGTTTGTCTCTCTTTGTGTTGCTAGCGTGTTACCAGCTAGCATGCTAAGCTAGCATGCTAAGCTAGCTTCTAGAGTCCGAGCTAAAGGCTTCAGAAGAAAGAGCACAAAGTCAGAGGTTCATCCAGACACACAGACGATGGATGGATCAGCTGCTCTCACACACACTTCCTCAAGAACACCGAGAGAGAACCATGGATGTAGCGAGAGAACCGAGAGAACGCACGAGACGCGATCTGGTTCCATTAGAAAGAGCGAGACCATCACTTCCGGTGCATCACTTCTTCTTCTTCTCTCGTTTTAAAGAAGCATTGCAAACAACTTTAAAGTGCATACCGCCACCTATTGTACAGAGTGTGTATCACCATATCATCCTATCACCACTTGTGGAATTATACCAGTGGAGGATGTGGCGCAGTGGATTATTAGAGCGTTGGTGTTGGGATCAGCGGAGCACAGGTTCAAACCCCACTGCAGTCAGCATGTCGTTGTGTCCCTGAGACAGATAGTGTTTCCCTCTCTGTTTTGTACATGTTGCAGTGTAATATGATGTGTTCCACATTTTCTTTCACTCCACGGAGGAGATGTCGGAGAGAACGCGCTCCGAGGTGTGGTTAAACTTTACCCGTCTCGATGCTCGTGGACTAAAGTGCAATAAGAGTTTAGCATGTAAGGGCAGTAACACAAGCAATTTGTCTAAACATCTTGCAAAAGTGCACCACATTCAGACGGAGAAATGGTAACAGAGTTATTTATTTTGTTAAAGTTTCAGCTATTCTGTGTAAGAGTCGGTGAGGAGCTGATAATTTATTCCTGCAAATTACTCGGACCTACTAATTGACCTAACTGAAGTTATTGAGTGTAAATTTACTACTTGGCTCAGATCCACCAACGTCAGCAAGATCTCCCCTCTATTAACCCTGAAGAACCAGGTTCAATTAACTGCTGTTTCAATTCAGACGACCCTCTTAATCGGTTTAAGCGATCCCGAAGGATTTTGATATCAGTACATGAGGTGTGGCCCTACCTAAGTGTGAGTGTGGCAGGGTGCAGTCCTACCTTTGAAGCAGGAGAGGAGAGCGCAGATGTCTTTTAAGTTGTTCCAGTCCAAAAGGTGGGATCAGTTTATTTGAAGAAAAATAGGTCCAAACTAATACAGGGTTTTTACCTTCTCTCGTTACAACATTATAATCATACTAAACATATGATACTGGGGTTATTTCTAATCTAAAACCTTAATTCATAGTTCACCCATTAAAGTCTACACATTTAAGAATGGTATAAGAAAACAATACAATACAGGTATTGGTATTTGTTTCAGTACACTTATTTATTTCAGATACATCATATAGTTATTACTGTTAGCTTCAGCTTAAGTTATAGTCAGGGCTGCACATAACTGGTGCGCAGGTGCGCATGCGCACCTCCGCCAAAAAAAGAGCACCGGTCATTTGAAAAAAGGCGCGAGAGAGAGAGAGAGAGAGAGAGAGAGAGAGAGAGAGAGAGAGAGAGAGAGAGAGAGAGAGAGAGAGAGAGAGAGGAGAGAGAGAGAGAGAGAGAGAGAGAGAGAGAGAGAGAGAGAGAGAGAGAGAGAGAGAGAGAGAGAGAGGAGAGAGAGAGAGAGAGAGAGAGAGAGAGAGAGAGAGAGAGAGGGGGGGTCAACCAGCTGTTGACTTGTGGATGCAAGCAGCTAATCGCAGACTCAACCAGAGAGAAAGAAGTAGGCCTACATCATCAGCTACCATGTCTGACAGAGAGGAAGACAGTGAGGAGACAGTGAGGAGAACAGAGAGGAAACAGAGAGGAGACAGAGAGGAAGACAGAGACGAAGACAGAGAGGAGACAGAGAGGAGAACAGAGAGGAGGACAGAGAGGAGACAGAGAGGAGAACAGAGAGGAGGACAGAGAGGAAGACAGTGAGGAGGGGAGTGATGACAGCTTGTAGGATTACTGGTCGTGCTAATGTTGTCTTGTGTTCAGCACTGCATGTGTGTTCTGTGTTAACCTCTGCATGTGTGTTCTGTGTTAACCTCAGTGTGTGTATTCAGTGCCGTGTGTCTGGCAAATAAAGTCAAGACCCCCTCAAAAGTGACGGTTTATTTCATTTTAAGGACGAGCACCAAGCAACATCTTCAGGTGCTCCTTTGAGAACCAGGGCAAACAAGTTATGTGCACCCCTGGTTATAGTACAATTTTTGCACTAACACCATATCATATTTATATAAAAAATAAAGGCAATGAACAGTTACATCTCTACTTTACATCTACAATTACACGGATACAATAGTTTAACTCACCTTCAATTATCGTGGTAGTCTCTCGAAATGTAGGTTTCAATCAGTCTTTCTTGGATGCAACAGCCTCTGATGATCCGAGAAGAAAAGTGTTTGTTTTTCGCGCGCTTCAGCCGGACAGTGAAAGTGAGTGCAGCGCTCTAATGGGTCCTGAGTGCACCGCTCTAATGGGTCTGACTAGAATGACGAATAACGTTAGTTCTGCCTATTCCGTCATTCAATAAATCGTGTAATAAATCATTTTTCATTTTTTTCACTTTTCATTTTTAGGGGGGTCACAGGGGGGTCAGAGGTCAGTGTTAGGGGGCAATGGCCCCCCCTGGAACCGTCCCTGGGGACAGGATCAACCCACACCTCCAGCTGCAGAGAGGAACCTTCTGACAGCACAGGGACGCCCCAGGACAGAAGCAAACGCACCTCCAGCTGCAGAGGGGTATCTGATGTAGCGTCTATCATCATGTAGTATCATCCGCATAACAATGAAAGTTTACGGAATGATTCCTTATAATATTGCCTAACGGAAGCATATATAATGTGAACAAAATAGGTCCGAGCACTGAGCCCTGTGGCACTCCATGGCTAACTTTGGTTTGCGTTGAAGATTCATCGTTAACACGTACAAACTGAGAGCGTTCAGATAGATAGGACCTAAACCAGCCTAAAGCAGTTCCCTGTATGCCAACTAAGTGCTCTAGTCTTTGCAATAGGATATCATGGTCGATAGTATCAAATGCAGCACTGAGATCGAGCAAAACAAGAATAGAGACAAGTCCCTTGTCTGAGGCGATTAGAATATCATTTGTGACTTTAACCCAGAGCTGTCTCTGTGCTATGATGTGTTCTAAAGCCAGACTGAACATCTTCAAATAAATCATTGTTTTTTAAGTAATCACACAACTGTTTAGCGACCGCTTTCTCAAGAATCTTTGAGAGGAACGGAAGATTAGAAATAGGTCTATAGTTGGCTAAAACCTCTGGATCGAGGTTGTGCTTTTTAAGAAGCGGTTTTATCACTGCTACTTTGAATGATTGTGGAACATAGCCTGATAATAAAGACATATTCATAATATTTAATAAAGAAGTGCTAATTAATGGAAAAACTTCCTTCAACAGCTTAGTTGGAATTGGGTCTAACATGCACGTTGATGGTTTAGAAGAGAGAATCATTGAATGTAATTGTTCAAGGTTAATGGCTGAAAAGCATTCTAGTTTACTATCTAGTGTAATATTAGAACTTACGATTCCGGGAGCTGTTGATAACACTATACTGGTCGAAGGCAAGAGGTCATTAATTTTGTTTCTAAGAGTAACAATTTTATCGTTAAAAAAGCACATAAGATCATTGCTACTGAGTGCTATGGGAATAGAAGGCTCAATGGAGCTGTGGCTCTCTGTCAGCCTGGCTACAGTGCTGAAAAGAAATCTTGCATTATTCTTATTCTCATCTATTAATGAACAGTAGTATGCTGCTCTCGCTTTACGCAGTGCTTTCTTATATTCATTGAGAGTAATATGCCAGATTAAACGAGATTCTTCAAGTTTAGTGGAACGCCATATCCTTTCAAGTTGTCTAGACTTTTGCTTTATTTTGCGGGTTTCGGCATTATGCCATGGAGCTAATCTATGTTGTTTTATTTTCTTCTTTTTCAAAGGAGCAACAGAGTCTAATTTTATTCGCAGCGCATCTATAGCACTATCAACAACATGATCAATTTGGGGTGGTGTACATTTTGTATAAGTTTCCTCCCCTACATGCAGACATGCTATCAAGTTAAGTATTGGTGGAATCTCTTCCTTAAATGTGGCTATAGCACTAACGGATAGGTTTCTGCTGCAAGAGCTTTTGACTAATGCTTTGTAGTCTAGTAACAGTACTTCAAAAGTTACTAAGAAATGGTCGGATAAAGCAGGATTATGCGGTTCGACTAATAGTTGCTCAATTTCAATACCATAAGTCAGAACAAGGTCGAGAGTGTGATTATAACAGTGGGTTGGTTTATTTACACTCTGACAGAAACCAACAGAATCTAATATAGAGTTAAATGCAACAGTAAGGCTATTTTTATCATCGTCAACATGAATATTAAAGTCACCTACGCTAATTACTTTGTCTGTTTTAAGAACCAAAGTTGATAAAAACTCAGAGAATTCTGATAAGAATTCTGAATAAGGACCTGGTGCACGATACACTGTAACAAATAAGATTGGCTGCAAAGTTTTCCAGGTTGGATGCGTAAGACTAAAAACAAGGCTTTCAAAAGAGGTATAATTTACATTTTGGTTTAGTATTGATAAGTAAACTTGAGTCAAAGATTGCTGCAACTCCACCTCCTCGGCCCGTGCCTCGAGCAATATGAGTGTTGACATGGCTGGGTGGAGTGGCCTCATTTATGCTGACATATTCTTCATGTCTCAACCAAGTTTCAGTGAGACAGCATATATCAATATTATAATCTGATATTAGATCATTTACCAATATTGCTTTAGATGCTAGAGATCTTATGTTTAAGAGACCACATTTAATCTTCCTGTTTTGTTGCACTGTAGTAGTTGTTACATTTACGTTTATTAGGTTATTATGTATGACACCTCTATTAGGTTTTACCTTAAATTGTCCTTGGGCAGACACACACACCGCTAATATTGGGTATTTTATTGGGTTCGGGATTCCTATGGATGACTGCCTAGGAGAGAGCGCAGAGAAGCGTGTAAGACTGCGACTCTGCCTCCTGGTCTCAACTCCAGTTTGTCATGGATTAAGTCCACAAAGCCCTGAAATGTTTGCCGAAATGAGATCTGCACCTTTCAAAGTAGGGTGAATGCCGTCTCTCTTAATCAGACCAGGTTTTCCCCAGAAGGCTGTCCAATTATTTCAGGATCAGGAGAAGCTAAAGTCATGTTCTTGGCTGGCTCTGGTTCTCTGTCAGTGTTGCCTAAGTGTTGGTTACTTTTGTGTCATTAGATAGACCCTCCGGAAAAACGCGGTCAAAAATCCTTGATTATGCGATAAAACATGCGGGGTTTTATGTGATTTTATGCGTTGAAATTGCGAAAAAAAATAAATATTGGGCTGTCTTATTTATTCTCACACACAACCTGCCACTAACGTTAAACATATTCAATGTTTATTTATTGTAAAAGCTATTTTTTTTTCACACACACACACACACACACACACACACACACACACACACACACACACACACACACACACACACACACACACACACACACACACACACACACACACACACACACACACAACACACACACACACACACACACACACACACACACACACACACACACACACACACACACACACACACACACACACACACACACACACACACACACACACACACACACACACACACACACACACACACACACACACACACACACACACACACACCACACACACACACACACACACACACACACACACACACACACACACACACACACACACACACACACACACACACACACACACACACACTTTTCATTTACTCGTTTCGTTATCTGTCCCGCTTCAATCTTGTAGGCTACTCACCTCGTATCTTGTAGTCCCTCGAAAGGGTTTTGGAGGTTGAACGTGAGTCGTTTGGCTTTCTTGTCCGCAGCAGAAGAAAGCATTTTTGAATGTTTGAATGAATCAAAGTGGGTCGTCACTAGGGTTGGGTACCAACCGGTTTCAACATTTCGATTCCAACGGCATCATTTAGAAATGTGAATATCGGTTCCGCTTTTCGATGCCTGAAGAAATGTTTCTCGCCGCTCTCCGTAGCCTATTGTATGACTACGGCGGGGCGGGAAAAGTAGCGTTGTACCTACACTTCCTACAGCGTAACCTGGGACCGGGGCCGGCCCGTCGCACTGGTGTTATAGATGTTCGCCTAGGGCGCCAGATCTGTGGAGGCACTGCGCTGACAACTCTGGGAGGAAAAAAATATGTTTTGACCGTTGGGGCTCATCCTAATTTTCGGCTTTGATGTAACAACATTCATAATTAAGTCAATGTAACACCCTTTTCATCCCAGTTACACTTTTCACTTGCCCTGTACGATGGGCGCTGTAAGTGATGAAAATGGGGGATGTTGGCTTATCTGGCACCCGCAGCTGACAGCCAAAGTGCGCGTGAGCGTAGGGGGCGAGCGAGGGAGAAAGGGACGGTGCACCGGAACGCGCTGTTGTTATTAGCATCTGGTGCTAGCTGCTCTAACGGATATTAGAAGAAGATGTTTCTACAATGATTTCTACAGGCTATGGTAGGTTATTGGTTATGGTCACATACTTATTTAATTCTTAAAATGTAAACCGATCTTTTGCATATGGGTGTTTAGAGTGGTACCCCTAGATCTAGTCTCTAGTCTCTAGTCATTCTGCTTAAAGTGCACCATATTGAAGCATTTTACTTTAAAATGTTCAAACATTTCTTCCCGGGATGTCTGAGAAGGCAGATATGCTTGTTTTTCTCAACAAGAACTGTTTTAAAGTTTAAAAGTTGGACTGTTGTAGCTTTAGTGGTTCTCAGGTTACAGTTACATAGTAGTGAATATAAACAGACTGATTAATGTGAATATTACTGTAAACCTGCGTTTCTCAAAGTGTGGGGCGCAGGGGGGCAGAGATGTGATAGGTGGGTCGCGAAAAAAAAATTATTTATAAAAAAAAATAAAAAAAAACTAATTTTTTTTTCACATTTATTAATTATTTATACACTGGTGGAATATCAAAACAACGGGACTCCTGCAGCCACAAACATTTCACTTGCACTAGACCATCGAGGTCTCTTCAGCAATATTCTCATGGCATCATTATAAGCTACTTGAAGTTTCCGTAAACTTGCTTTTCTGTAGTTTGACCACAGATGTGCCGTATAGAGCGGTGTGCAATATGCTCTGAACAGAGACGTCTTCACTCCATCTGTACACGCACCAAACCTACGTAGGAGAATGTTTGCTTGTGCACACATCATGCGGCATTGCCTATAAATATCTTCATCATCTTTCATTTGTTCTGTAATAAAGTGTCCAAGATATTTTAACTTATTACAGACACTAAGATTAATATCAGACAATTTAAAATCAGGAAATGTAAGACATTTATCTTCTTTGGTTCTAAAGATCATGACAGCACTCTTACTGGCGTTGTATTTGATGTCATGCTCCACCCGTGATCACACACAGAACAAACAGCAGACCAGCGCTCGATGGGCTCAGCACAACAAGATCGTCTGCATACATAATATGGTTCACTAGAGTAGCTATCATGCATCCAGTATTACAGGCTCTCAGTCCCTTGGACGGATCATCAATATAAAGGTTAAAAAGAACTGGGGACATAATTCCACCTTGTCTGACACCATTGCTAACCCCAAATGGGGCTGAGACCCTATTGCCCCATTTGACTTGCATAGTCTGGTGGCCATACCAGTCGACCAGAACTCTCACAATGTATGGGCACCCCTCTTTGACTCAGTTTAACAAATAAGATCCTATATGATTAACATGATCAAAGGCTTTAGAAGCATCAATGAAACACAAACACCATTTTTTTTCCTCACATTTATTTATTATTTATACACTGGTGGAATATCAAAACAACGGGACGCCCGGGGTGCAAAACGTATCAATGAAAAGCGACCCTCTACACAAAACAACCCTGTAGATAACCCAATTTGTGTTCTTTGGAAATTGAAAAGGATATTGCATTGTGTTTGTTACTTTCGTTGCAGTTGTATGTCTTAAGTGTAATTTGGCATGCTTTTATTTTGAAGGCAAGTTTACGCTGTTGACAGTTGTTGTTGCTATGGAAACAAGAAACGTTTCACAGCGGGCGGAACTTGTCATAAAGTCCGCGATAATAAAGCCCACCCATTTAGATGGAAGATATGATTGGTCAATTGTACTGTCATTTGACATTACTCTCGTTCAGTTACTATAGCGACTCTGTGAATTCATAGCTGGACGTCCAATCAGCTGCTGTCTTCACAGACTCGCAGAGAGGAGCTTCTTTCATTTAACCCTTCACATTCAAACAGAAACTGAATAGGCAGATTCAAAGGATTTATTTCTTTGGAAATGTTATTTTAAATACAATTTAATCAAGTTATTTATGGGTAAAACTATTGACAAATATTACTAAAAACATATTAAAAAAATATATATAAAGAAAAATATAATTTGTTTTAATGTTTTTAAATATTATTTTGTAGAATATCTTAGGCCCTCAGTGACACGCTCCCCACTGGTAAAAATCTCTCATACACACGTGTGAAACGCTCTCACAGACACACACAACAGCGTTGCAGTCGGGAAGAAAAGCAATGTGGAGCGAGAGAGAGCGAGAGAGAGCAAGAGAGAGAGCACACCTTTATCTATTTAATAAAGTTGTACAAAATAAAGTAAGAAATCATTCCAATGTGTAATATAGGACAGTAAAAAGTTTAAAAGGGGAGGGATTAGTCAAATATGCATAAATAAAAAGAAAGAATGCTAACTAGGTAACACAAGATAAGAATAAACAAGTTTAAATGATTTGTTGTGATCATATTCTAAAGATGTTTGGATTATTGAAAAGTATACAGCTCCCTTTCATCTGAGTGTTGAGAGCTGTATCCATAAATTCATGTTGGGCTCAATGTAGGGCTGCTCGATTATGGCAAAAATCATAATCTCGATTATTTGGGTCAATAATTGATATCACGATTATTAAAAACGATTAACCATTTACTTTGAAAAATCATCAATTTATTGAAGAAAATAAGTTGAAAAGTATGTTTTTAACAGTTGATTACCCTGAACTTTAAGTATAATTCAACTGAAAAACGTATTTAAAAAATAAATAAAATCGTTTTATTTCGATTATGTTGTTTTCATAATCGTTGCAAGCCAAAATCGTAATTGCGATTAAAATACGATTTAATTGAGCAGCCCTAGCTCAAAGTGCACCAGATTGATGCATTCAACTTCAACATTTAAAAAAAATCTTCCTGGGGGTAGATGCCCCCGGACCCCCCTAGAGGATGTGACGTCCACCACCAAATAAAGCAGGTTAAAATAATTAAATTGCATACATTTTATTTTAGTAAACACTGAAAACGGGTCCCACAGACCCAAACAGCACTCAAAGGTTAAAGGTAGCATATAATAATGTTAAAATGTGCTAAATATATACACTGCAAAAAAACAAAAAAGAGGAGTAAAAGTAGCTCACGATTCGTTTTATTTTTTGAAAGTAACCCTCATCCTAAAAAAAGTTGGAGAACCCCTGTTATAGAACGATACATTTGACAATTTTAAGCTTGGCCTACCATTTTATTGGAGCGATGAGGAACAGGTGGGGCTTGAAAAAGGCCCACCTGTTCAAAGTGGGGAATGACAGAAAAAGTTTGAGAACCACTGCTGTAAACTAACCTGTGTAAAAGTTTCTCGAATAAATGTAATTGTTTTGGTGGAAGAAGCATGCATATTTTTTTTACCCTGCCCCTCAAAGAATCGGAATTGAGAACCGTTAAGAACCGGAATCGAAAAGTAGAATCGGAATCAGAATCGTGGAAATTCAAACGATACCCAACCCTAGTCGTCACCGTCGATGTTCTCTTATGCTCCAATACACAGTTGCACGGGGTGCAGAATAGTTTCCCCCCACTTTCATGCAAGACATCGGGGAACTGCTTTGCCTGGTCTTTAGCAGAAATGTTCGTCGGTAAATGAGATGGATTAGATTTTTTCATCTTGGTGTTTTCTCTCTTGTGTTAGCTCCACACGTTCACTCTACGGTGTTGTTTACCTTCAGTGATGACGACGCGTCATCATCACTTCAACTTTTTTCTCTCTCAACTTTGTGTGGAAAAATGCGGGGATTATGCGGCCTTTTAAAAATCTGGGCCATTTTACTGTTTATGCGGTAAATTCTGCGATCGCAGAACCGCGTTTTTCTGGAGGGTCTAATTGGAGCACAATGGACTTGTGTTGTGCTTAATATTTGTTTTAATGAACATTCAGACTCGACTTAGAGCAATGATGTTTTATCACACTCAGAGCAGGTATCACGTTATACACACTAACTGGGACTAACTCAAAGAGGTTAAACCTAATAATAATCACTTCTCAGGTTCAGAAGAGTCTCCAGGGTTGTCCTCAGTATCTGGTTGAAAATGTCTCTCTGGATCTGAGTTCCTGGCTGGTTCTGGTCCTCCACAGTCCTCACCATCAGCTTATGTTTCCATATGTACAGCTGAGCTGCTGGCTGGAGGCTCTGTCTCTCTGTTTCTCCTCAGTTTGAGTTTGATGAAGCTGTGGGGACTGACGACCAACACACTTATGGATTTTGATCTGTTGACTCCAGGTGAATCTTTTGTCACAAACACTGCAGCTAAATGGTTTCTCTCCTGTGTGTATTCTCATGTGTTTCTTTAAATCTCCTCTCTCTGCAAAATATTTCTCACAGACTGAGCAGCTGAATGGTTTCTCTCCTGTGTGTATTCTCATGTGTTTCTTTAAATCTCCTCCCTGTGCAAAAGATTTCTTACAAATTGAGCAGCTGAATGGTTTCTCTCCTGTGTGAACACTCGTGTGTTTCTTTAAATCTTTTCTCTGTGCATAAGATTTCTTACATACTGGGCAGATAAATGGTTTCTCTCCTGTGTGTATTCTCATGTGTTTCTTTAAATCTCCTCTCTCTGCAAAATATTTCTTACAAATTGAACAGCTGAATGGTTTCTCTCCTGTGTGAACTCTCGTGTGTTTCTTTAAATCTCCTCTCTGTACAAAAGATTTCTTACAAATTGTGCAGTTAAATGGATTCTCTCGTGTGTGGATTCTCATGTGTACTTTTAGATTTGACTTGCTTTGAAATTCTTTCCCACACACAGAGCAGCCAAATGTTTTCTCTCCTGTGTGGTTTCTCATGTGCCGATTTAAATTTCCTCTGTGTGTAAATGTTTTCTCACACAAAGAGCAGCCAAATGTATTCTCTCCTGCACTACGTCTTGAATCACTGACAGGGTTTTGTTTATTTTTCTGAGAGTTTGAACCTGGTTCTCTGGTCTCCTTCAAATCAGCACCATCTTCAGTGTCAGGTTCAGAAGAGTCTCCAGGGTTGTCCTCAGTCTCTGGTTTTAAATGTCTCTCTGGATCCGAGTTGCTGGCTGGTTCTGGTCCTCCACAGTCCTCTCCATCAGCTTCTGTTTCCAGGTGTTCAGTTTGTCTTTGATGAAGCTGAGAGAACTGAGGTTTCTCTTCATCATCTTCACTCTTCACAGGGACAGGAGTGAATGTGAACTCGGTGATATCAGCCTCCTCCAGCTCTTGACTGCTCCAGAGTTCCTCCTGTTCCTCTTTAATGTGTGGGGGGGGCTCTGGGTCCTCCTGGTCCAGACTGGAGCTCCACTCCTGCTGCTCAGGGGGAACCTCTTCTTTAACCACCACCAGCTGCTGTACATCTGCAGGAAACAGGAAATACATATTCAGAGAAACTGTAAGGCAAGGCAAGTTTATTTATATAGCACCTTTCAGCACCAGGCAATTCAAGGTGCTTTACGAAAATGAAAGACATTAAGAAAATGGCATTTAAAATCAGTCATTAAAAAGAAAAGCTAATCAAATAAACCTTAAAAGATAAAAGTTACAGTGCAGTCTAAGATATGAATAGTTCAATTATTTCAGTTCTTGATTTTTTATTTATTTACAGAACCTCCCTTTGGAAATCCGAACATTTCCGTCCCGATTGTTAATTTAGACTGATTGTTTTCACCATGTTATGCTCACATGACATCCACAATCGGACCTTCAGGAGGGTGTACTAGCCCCCTACTAGCCAGGGTTTACGATCAGTTTTTTTACGATCAGTGTTCAGGTAACACCCCGTGTTACCAAAACACTATTTTTCACCCGTCGGTGCTGTGATACTTGTTCCTCAGTACAACTCACCTAAAAACTGATCGTAAACCCTGGCTACGATGGATATCCCAAATATCCTACTTTCGAGCAGTCCCTCTCATAAATGTCATGGAGAAATTAATTACGTTTAAATTTAAAACATTAAAAGAAAAAATACATGGATAAAAGTTACAGTGCAGTCTAAGATATGAATAGTTCAATTAAAAGCAGCGACAAAAAGAAAAGTCTTCAGCCTGGATTTAAAAGTAGTCAGAGTTAGAAGGAGCAGTCTCCCGTGCCGGAGGCAAATGGCGGTGACTTCAACATGACGGCCTTGGCTAACCAACTGGAACAACACCGGAATGCTATCTCTGCGGATTTCAAGGCTACTATATCTACGCTCAAAGCCAAGCTAGACTGCATTCAAACCACAGTCTCCGATCATACCCACTCAATTAATTCGCTTGAATCCAACGCTAACGAACAAGACGGACGCATACAAAGTTTGGAATCGATGTGTGCTAAACTAGCTGAGAATAATACTAAGCTACAAGCTAAATTGACGGACCTCGAGTCTCGCAGCCGCCGCAACAATATCAGGATTATTGGTCTACCTGAGTCCATCGAAGGGCCTCCCCCCTCTTCCTTCTTTTCTGAACTTCTGGCTGAAGTCCTTGGTGACAGCGTTTTTGAGTCTCCACCGGAGTGCGACAGAGCGCACCGTACACTCTCCATCAAGCCAGGACCGGGTCAGAGACCGAGACCCGTGGTCATCAGGCTCCACAGATTCCAGCAGAAAGATAAGATCATCCGTGAGGCCAGAGCTAAGAGAGGCAAGCTGCAGTACCGTGGGACCCCCATTGCAATCTACGAGGATTATCCTTCTGAGATAGTGGAACAGCGCAGGGAATACCAAGAGGTGATGTCTGAACTTTACCAACGGGGCTTCAAGCCCGCACTACTTTTCCCGGCGAGGCTCAACATCACACTGAAGGATGGGGCCAGGAAGAGACTTTCCTCCGTTTCTGAGGCCAAGAACTTTATTGCAGCTAACTGATCTGGTATCGGCTCTCATGTCTCCTCCTCCGCCTGACTGCTGCGGTTTGGTAACGTTAACCCATTTTACTAGCCTTACTGGCTACCTAAGTAACTTGTCTGACCTGTTAGTTCACATGGGTTCCAATTATGCCGTTAACACGCAGACAGACATGTGTGTTTTTCCACGGCTAGACTTCTTATATTTTCCTTTTTTTTGGGTGTGTTCCTTGCCGTTATGAATGCCTGTTGATAGGTCACACGACATGTTATCCGCAGAGTATCGCTTTTGCCTCTAGAGGGAGCCACAGCTCTATTGACGTAGAGCTGTTGCACTAGCTTATTTTCCTGTCCACCTGTGCCTTTACCATTCAGGGATTTCTTTTGCACTTTATTTTATTTCCTATTATGTCTCATTCAGGGTATCTGTATGGATAAAATACATTGTATTTACTTGTTGGACCGGCTATTCATGCTGATTTTTACTGCACTATATTGTATGTGTGTTCTCTTCTCTGTTCTCTGTGGTTTGGTATTGGCATAGATTTATCTGCATAATATTTGACAATTTCCTATTCACTTACCCATCCACTTGTTCTGTGTGGGATAATATGGGGATGGTTTACTGTTTAGATAGGGACTAGGTCCCCGGAAGACTAGTGTTAGTGTAATTACAAGCGTTAGTGTAATTACATAGATCTAAGCTAGAGTGCTTGATTATGCTGTGCATTTTGGGTTTAGCTATAGGTATGGCCACATGGGTTTTATTTTGGGTTTTATTTTTATTTTATTTTTTTTGTTATCATCATTACTATTATTTTTCGTCGTCCTCTCTTCTCTTTCTCCTGTGTATGCAAGACAGTGTTTGTCCAGGTAAACTTGTCTTTGAGGAACTTCCTAGATGGTGTCTACCATGACAACGACAGGTAGAGGAGTGCGCCTGATTTCCTGGAATACTAAGGGCATGAACAACGCTACTAAGATTGGTAAGGTAATGACACGGTTGCAACATCTGAATGGAGATGTCATATTCCTGCAGGCAACTCATCTTAAATCTTCTGATACCCTTCGTATTAAAAAGGGCATGGATGAGTCACTTGTTCCACTCAAAATTCTCCCACAAAGCCAGAGGGGCAGCTATTATTATTCACAAGAATGTCAGATTTGAATTGACAAATGCGATATCAGATCCCAATGGTCGTTATGTCATAGTTTCGGGCATACTACAGAACACACCAGTGATACTAGCTTCTATCTACGCTCCCAATTGGGATGATGGTAATTTTTTTGTGAACCTCTTTGCTCAAATTCCCAACGCCGACAATCATCGTATTATTATGGCTGGTGACTGGAATTTGGTCCAGGACGTGAGTCTCGACAGGTCATCGCTCACACAAGCCACTCTCTCCAATTCGGCCAAGGTAGTAATGCACAATGCATCACGATTAGGACTCTTAGACCCCTGGAGATTTATTAACCCGCAAAGTAGAGCATTTTCCTTCTTCTCACACAGGCACCACACTTTTTCACGAATTGATTTCTTTTTACTCGATAACAATTTGATTCATCTAGTCAATTCATGCGAATACCATCCGATAGCCATCTCAGATCATTCTCCCACTTCGGTTGACATTAATTTCCCTCTTGGTATGTCCCCCCCTCCATTATGGAAATTCAATTCTCCCCTGCTGTCAGACAGTGAATTTAGAGACTATCTTTCCACTCAGATTTCTTACTACATTGAAATTAATGACACTTCCGACGTTAGTAGCGGTATTCTTTGGGAGGCTCTTAAGGCCACTGTGCGGGGACAGGTCATTTCGTACACTTCACGTAAGAGAAAAGATGAAAAGGCTTTCAGAAATCTGTGTTGAGCTTCACTTACTCGATGAAACATACTCCTCCTCTCCCTCTCCTTCTCTCTATAAAAAACGCCTCCTGCTACATTCATAACACGACCTTCTATGACAGGCATTGTTGAGAGACAACTGAGACAGTGTAGGCAGCGTTACTTTGAGCAGGGCGACAAAGCTGGTAGACTCCTAGCTCAACAAGCTCGTGCGGTCAGTGCGTCCAGATTGATTCCCCAAATCAGATTGTCAGATGGCAACCTTACTTCTAATCCAGTTGATATTAACAGGTCTTTCTCGGAATTCTACACCAATCTCTACACTTCGGATTGTCCCCCGATCCCTGCCACGACCCCCAATCCTCTTGACTCCTTAATTTACCCCAAAATTAACGAGAACATCGCTAGCGAATTGGGCGGCCCCATCTCCACCCTTGAGATACATGATGCAATACAATCTATGCAAAGTGGGAAGTCTCCTGGGCCCGACGGCTATACAGTTGAATTCTATAAGGCATATTCTTTCAAGTTAGCCCCGATTTTGGCTAGGATGTACAATGACTCTCGCCAGTCAGGCCGATTGCCAGAAACGTTGTCCACTGCGTCTATCTCCTTGCTTCTCAAGAAAGACAAAGATCCTACTTCGTGTGGCAGTTACAGACCAATCTCACTGTTAAATGTGGACTGCAAGATACTGGCCAAAATACTAGCTATCCGCCTCCAACGTGTACTGCCAGATATCATTTCGCTGGACCAAACAGGCTTTATGGTGGGGAGACACTCTTTTTTTAACACAAGGAGGTTGCTCAATATAATTTTCTCTCCTTCCTCTAACACCCCCGAAGTCATAGTGACACTTGACGCAGAGAAGGCCTTCGATAGGGTTGAGTGGGGTTTCCTATTTTCTAGTCTTGATAAATTTGGTTTCGATTCCCAATTTATTTCCTGGATTAAACTCCTCTATGCCTCTCCATCTGCCTCTGTACACACTAATGGCATTAGATCTCCCCCTTTCTCTCTCCAACGTGGTACTCGCCAGGGGTGTCCTCTTTCACCGCTGTTGTTCAATATAGCCATTGAACCTCTCGCTATCTGGCTCAGAAGCCATGATAGGTTTGAGGGCATTACGCGTCATGGCATGGTTCATAAACTGTCTCTATATGCTGATGACCTTCTTCTTATGATCTCGAACCCCTTATGATCTCGAACCCCTTATCCTCTCTCCCCCCCATACTGTCGATTTTAGATCAATTTGGCCGTGTATCAGGTTACAAACTAAACATTCAAAAGAGCGAAGTATTTTTTGTAAATAAAATGGCTGAGGCACTTCCCCAATCCCCATTCCCCTTTAAAAGGGCTGTGGAGGGGTTCAAATACTTGGGGGTGTTTGTTGCAAACTCTTTTAAAGACCTGTTCCCTAAAAACTTTCAGCCTCTACTAGATAAATGCAAAGCCGATATGTCTAGGTGGGCCTCCCTTCCCCTGTCTCTTGCGGGTCGCGTAAACCTTATAAAGATGGTCATCCTGCCAAAGTTTCTTTACCTTTTCCAACACATCCCAGTGCGCATCAATACATCTTTTTTCACTGATCTTGATAAGCAGTTGAATGCGTTCATCTGGAACAACAAGCCTGCGCGTATTAGAAGGTTGTGTCTCCAACTCCCTAAATCAGAAGGGGGCCTGGCGCTCCCCAACTTTCGCCACTATTACTGGGCCTGAAATATTAACAAACTCCTCTATTGGGCTAAATATAAACTTTCAGACCCCTGCCCACCTTGGGTACATATCGAGCTGTCATCTTCTGCTCCTTTGCACTCTATAATCTGCTCTCAGCGCCCTGTAGCTTCCCATAAACATTTGAGTAACCCAATTGTTACTAGCACCTTAAGCATTTGGCTCCAATTCAGGAAACAGCACGGGTTACATAGAGCTTCGGTTCACGCCCCAATTTCAAACAATCACCTATTCTCCCCATCGTGTACTGACCCGGCCTTCCGCGTTTGGTCGAACAATGGTCTTGCAACGCTTAATGACCTTTACGAGGATGGAGTCTTTGCATCCTTTGAGTCCCTTTCAGTCAAATTCAACCTGCCCAACAGTCATCTCTTCCGGTTTTTCCAAATCAGGCACTTCATCCAAAAGCAATTTCCCCATTTTCCTAACCGCCCCCCCGAATCACCGATTGATACATTTCTCGCACTCGACCCTGATCAAAAGCGCTTGGTTTCAGTTCTCAATGGTCAGTTTGGTTCCCTGAGTCCGGACCCTATGGTGCCTCTTAAGGAGCTCTGGGAGCGTGATCTAGGTAGCAACATTTCCGAGAATCAATGGAGTGACAATCTCAACCTAGTCCATACATCTTCCATCTGTGCTAGACATGGCCTACTTCAGTGCAAGGTGCTCCACAGAGCTCACTTTACTAATGCTAAGCTGGCTAAAATATTCCCAGATCGTAGTGATGCCTGTAACAGATGCAATCAATCCCCAGCTGACCATCTGCACATGTTCTGGACTTGCCCGAGGTTGGACACATTTTGGTCTGACATATTTGGAACCATTGAGCGGGCCTTTAACACAAAGATAGACCCTAATCCTATGACTGCACTTTTCGGCCTTCCTCCATCTGAGAATATGCCCATTACTATATGCCGTGTCATTGCCTTCACCACTCTATTCTCTTAAAATGGATACATGCTTCCCCACCAACACATGATCAGTGGATACGTGATGTCTTGCAATGCCTTCAGATGGAGAAGTTAAGATTCTCATTAAAAGGATCTCTGAAATCCTTCCATACTACCTGGGACCCACTATTAGGCCTTATCAAAGAACTCCCTATCACTTCTGACGCTGAGTCCCAGGTAGCTCTCTGAAAGGAAATAAATAAAAGTGACCATTCATATTACTGCTCTTCCGCCATGACCCTTTGTCTTTTGCCCTCTTCTATATTTCCTTTTCCCTTTTTTCTCACCAAGACGACAATGTTTACTATTATTTTCTTCCCTTATACCGGATTCTTACAGACTGTTTTCGCTCTCGACTTTCTTTTTATTTATTTGTATTTCTATTAGTATGATTATTATTATTATTTATGTTTTACTTACTAATTCAGTTATTTTACTATTTTGGGCCAACCATACCTGTGGGTGGGGGGGTGGGGGGGTTAAATGAAAAAACTGTAAACAAGGACTCTTTACGAACCTTGAAGTGAATATGGAGCAATACTTTATTTTATTTTCAAGGAGGTCCTTTGTAATGATCCCCATTGTCTACATTTGCTAACTGTAAAATCTGTACTGTTTTGTATTGACTACTACTGTGCTTACTTCTTGTCATTTGCTGGATTATAACTTGTTTGCAATAAAAAGATTTGTAAAAAAAAA
>CM070431.1:1750954-1832859 GCA_036324595.1 Champsocephalus gunnari
TCTCCTGTTTTGATTCCTCTTGCTGCGTGTCCTTGGCAGAGGGAACAGATTGATGACGCAGGCAGTTGAATATGTTAGAGATAAACAATTTCACTCCCGACTTGTTCAGGCAAACTCCATTTGCCTTGAAAAGATGTCTGCGGTCCCAGACAAAGTTAAAATTGTCAATAAAATGCACAGAATGGTCAGTACAGACAGTTGAAAGCCAGGTGTTCAGTGCAAACAGTCTGCTGAATATCTCCACTCCTCTTCTGACTGGCGGTAGAGGGCCACTGATGAACACCTCTGCATTTAGAGAGCTGGCAGTTTCCAACAGACATTTAAAGTCTTCTTTCAGCACTTCTGACTCTTGTTTCACAACATCATTTGTTCCAATATGTAGTACCACATTCTTCACAGTCGGATGTTCAGCCCCAATATGCAGGATCTTCTCAGCCAAGTCAGAGACCACATCCTTGGGAAAACAGAGTACTTTGTTGTTGTTCTTACTACACAGACCTTTTACATCTCTTACAGCAGAGTCACCCACAATCAGAGTTGCAGGCCCAGCCGTTAGCTTTCCCTCTAGCCTTTTACTTTTGGAGTAGCTATTGGTCCTTACCCTGCTGTGTGAAGAGGACGGGTTATCCAGGTCATCAGAGAGAGATCTCCGGCTCTCGGTCAGCGGAGCGTATCTGTTCTGGATTGGCACACTTGGTGGTTTAGGAGGATTTTTTGTAATTCTCCCTTTAGCAGCTGTCCGCTGCTGTTTAGGGGTTGAAGAGGCGCTCCTCTTGGGTGATAACAATGCAGGCCAGCTGGTCGCATCACATATTTCAGAGTGTTGGGCTCTGCCCGTTATCCTTCCTCCCAAATCCCATGAAAATGATTTACTCTTAGGCTTTGCACCCAGAGAGTTCCAGGGAGGACTACCACTTGTAGATGTATTACCCGGTATACTGACGTCCTGTTCCTTGGAATCCTTGTAGCTGCTAACTAGCTGTGAGTTAGCATACCCTCTTTCATTATTTTGCAACACTGGTAAAGTGGTGTCATTCCCACGATATAGTCCATTCACTTCCACGTTAACTTCCAGCCGTTGCATTTTCATTTCCAGCACGGCCATCTTCTGTAGAAGTTTGTGGAAGTCATCTGTAGAGAACGGAGGCCTTTTTCTACCAACTAGCTTAAGCTAAATAGCATGCAGTAGCCTACCAGGCTTTAGCTGTTGCTAGGCCACGCTACTGTAAGACTGGGGTCGCCGTAAAAATGTTGAAATATGGCTGAAAACCTCCGTCTATTTACGAAGATGAACTGTCCCAGTGATAGGTTAATGTCCAGGAGCCGCTGCTCGAAGTTTTCAGAGAATAAGAATAGGAAAATCAGCATAAAAAGTAAGCAGAGGCAGGAGCAAGCAGAAAAGCGTCTGCACTGTAAGAAAGATAAGCAAGCATCATCATTAGTATACAAGTGATTTGTTAATAGTTCTATTGCTCGAAGTGGAGTCGAAAGAGATGAGTTTTCAGTCTGCGCCGGAAGGTGTGTAAGCTATCTGCTGTCCATGGGGAGCTCATTCCACCATTTTGGAGCCAGGATAGCAAACCCATGTGTTTTTAGTAGGGTTGTCAGTCGATTAAAATATTTAAAATCGCGATTAATCGCTGCATTCTGGATGAGCTGATGATCCAGAATGCAGCGATTAATCGCGATTTAGCCGTGTGCAGTTCCTCAGAGACAGCAATGAGGGCAGTTTCTGTGGAGTGACCTGCCTTGAAACCAGACTGGTGCGGATCCAGAAGGTTGTTCTGATGGAGATAACAGGAGAGTCTTGTTTAAAGAAAGCGCGTTCAATTGTTTTAGACAGGAACGGGAGGAGAGAGACAGGCCTGTAGTTTATAACATTTGACGGGTTGAGAGTGGGTTTCTTTAGGAGAGGGTTTACTCTTGCCTCCTTGAGACTGTTTGGAAAGTGACCAGAAGTTAGAGAAGTGTTGATGAAATGGGAGAGAAACTGGTAGAATATCAGGAGCGATAGTCTGAAGGAGGTTTGAAGGGATAGGGTCCAGAGGACAGGTGGTAGGGCGGGCAAAGGTAATGAGGGTAAGAACCTCACTTGGAGAGAGAAGGGAAAAGGAGGTCAGTGTGTGGGTGGAAGGAGGGTCTGGAGACCCAGCGGTGAGTAGAGGTGAGTCAGAAAAAGAAGAGCGAATATCATCGACCTTTTTTTCAAAGTGGTTAACAAAGTCGCTTGACAGAAGGGAGAAGGGGCTTTGGGGGGTAATCCAGGTCTCAGTGAGAGCAAGGAAATCCAGAGACTGCAGGGAGGCGTAGCCAGAGATGAAGTCAGCCTTAGGAACAGCTGACTGGCAGTTCCACGGTCCCCCTGAAACTAGATGTTGGATCTCAGTGGAGCATGTGGGATCGACGAGAGCAGGCCGGTTATAGCGATTAGGAGATACACGGGGCCAGTGATAATTGCGAGAAGACACAAACAGGAATGGAGAAAATACACATGATTATAGCCTAAGGGGCTAAACAACCAAATAAAATACCAGCTCAATCAAAGTAGGATTTGCCTCCTCTTTGCCACCCTCGTGACTCCAGCAGGACTCCTTTGTCTTTGTCAGTCTCCGTCGGTCTGACGCTCCAGGAAAGTGCTACCTAAAATGGACACCTGATTGCTGAGTTCTCACAGTGGGGCCACGTCCCTTTAATTAGTTAACTCTCTGCAGCTGGTGGTCCTCAAAAGGGAAATCTAGACTGGCTCCCTCCTGAGTCGTTATTGTCTTTTCAGTGGCCCAATGGTTTTACAATTACATTAAACCCCAAGTTATAAAGTTATGAGTTTAACCCTTAATACAGTTACACCTACTCAATAAAGCGCTTAGTATTCTACAAATGTTTAAATCAAAGTTAACCCTAGCAGTCAGTTAGTTCAGTTTTAAGGTTTCAGTCAATTACTTGTCCCAAGTTTCTGCCTGACAGATACTGTAGCGGTTTTGAGATTTAAAATCACAATTCCAGTCAGATGAACTACAGAGCATTGATACAGAGCACACACACTGAAACAGAGAAGTCTAAAAACAGAATGTTACTCACACAATTCTAGAAGTCACCAGTTGTTATCCTGTCAAAATCGAGTTGCACACTGCATATCTTCCCTTTCAAAAAGGGGTAAATTAATAATCCTTTTTCTCAAAGCAATGATAAACCTTTGAGTTGGATGTAGAAAAGTCACAATCAATATAGATTTTGTTTATTTTTAAAGTAAATTCAGATTGAACATAGTAAAAAAAAATATAAATTATAGTGTCCGTCCAACAAAAAAAACCTACTTATCGTGAAAACCACCCTTGGATGAAGGGATAGTAGACTAAAAGCTTTATGAATCCAAACTATAACATAATAAGTACCCTGTATCAAGATTGATACAAAACAAGTTAAATTTGACCTTTTTAGAGAGATTTAGAAAAGAAAACCCATTTCTGGGGTCATTTGGGTGCATTTTCCATATCTCTGGCCCCCCTCATTCGATTTCGATGATTGACACCTCTTCTTAACCGTTAGAGCCAATAGAATTGAGGGGAAGTTCCTAAAATCCATCTAAACGTTACCCATTGGTGAATGAGTGATGCGTAGGCAGAATGCCCCGGAACCGGAAGCTGTGATACACTCTGGTTGCTATCATTAGCAGCCAGTGTGAGAAAAAGTTTTTAGTGAGTACTTGTCCATGGACAAGTGAGTTTGGCATTTGACTTGTCCGAATACATTTTTCACTTGTCCAGAATGGACAAAAATTGGGGGCACTGGAATCTTCTTCTTCCGTCATCGTATTTTACATTTTCCCACGGTTTTTACAACACCGCTAAAGTAAGTGAGCGGTAAGATTTTACTGCATCACACATAGTGTTGGGTATATCGTTTGGATTTTAACGATTCCGGTTCTGCTTTTCGATTCCGGTTATTTCCGGTTCTTTGAGAGGGTAAAAATAAGTCCCATGACAAACTGGGAGAAAAATATATTTATGAAAACATTAAGTCAAATCTGTATTCCTATTTACAAATCACTTCATACTGTTTAATTTCTTACGGTTATTGAATATAATTATATAAAAATAATCTCTGCATTATTTAGTTAGTTCTAAGTGGTGCAGTTTGAGAATGTACAGTTGACCCAGTCTCCTCTGATGTTACACTGCAACCTGCCTGTGAGACAGAGTCCAACCACACATCTCCTAATAATAATAATAATAATAATACATTATTATTATCTCAAAAAGAGAGATGCTAACAACTAATCTAGGAAGTTTAACCACTTGGATTAAACCGGAGGTGACGAGTCATCCTGGACTCAGATTTGAACTTCAACGCCCATTTAAACAAAGTGACCAAAATAGCTTTCTTTCATCTCAGAAACATAGCGAAGCTAAGACCATTCATAAATCACAATGATGCAGAGAAGCTAATTCATGCTTTTATATCTAGCCGACTAGACACGGCAATGCACTATTCACTGGTCTCACCAAGAAAGCTATTGGAAGACTCCAGCTCATTGAAAACTCTGCAGCTAGACTACTAACGAATACCAAAAGGAGGGAACACGTTAGTCCTGTTTTAGCTACTCTACACTGGCTTCCTGTAACTTTTAGAATTGATTTGAAGGTGCTTCTCCTCACATACAAAGCTCTAAATGGACAAGGACCCAGCTACATTGCTGACTCTCTAATGAACTACACACCCCCCAGAACACTGCGATCATCAGATGCAGGTCTGTTAGAGGTCACCAGAAAGAGTCATAAGAAGATCGGTGATGCAGCCTTTGTAAACTACGCCCCAAAACTGTGGAACACGTTACCCAACAATATTAGGGAAGCCAATACATTAGGCATTTTTAAAAGGCTCTTTACCAAAGCATTTTACAGATTTTACACTATTATACTGCACTATTCTGTGATTGACATTGCACTATGTCTCTGTTTTATTCCCCATGTTTTTATTTTTAATTATTTTATGCTTTGCTCTTGCTGCTTGTTTTACACTGATTTTATCTCTTATTTTTTACTGATTTAAAGAACTTTGAAGTTCTGCAATCCCCTGTATGAAAGGTGCTATACAAATAAAGTTATTATATTTATAGCCTATAGGCATAGCGCTTTTCTACAACTCAAAGACGCTTGCACACTTACACATGTCCTGCATACACAACACACAGCTGCTCACTGTTTGTAAAAGTAAATAAATAGTATTTTCATTTCAATAATGTACTTTCTATACCCTGCTTCATAAACAATACTGACATCCCTGTGCTCCTCCGAGTCTGGGGGTCCGGGGATGTGAGGACAGCGCGAGGACAGACAGGGTTGCTTCACTTCATAAAGGAAATGGTGGTCCATATTAACAACACAGGAGCTAAAACGCTTAATAACCTTCATTACGTGTTAGAGAAAGAACATAAGAAAGTTTGACAAAGATGAGGCTGTTAAACGGACAGCGGATCCGCTGTGTGTAGAAAGAGAGAGAGAGACGCTGAGCTGCAGCGATCAGCTGATACGGAGCATAGCGAGAGAGAGAGCTGCAGTCTGCGGGGCTCGTCGGCCTCGCCTTCTGTCCTCACAACTCTTATTAATCCCGGGACCGGACAATTGTTATTTGTTCCTACTCGGAACCGAGTTTTGCTTCCCAACCCGGCCACTGTGCTACACTTCCCGCCCGCTCCGCCCCGCCCCCGTCTAACTGTACAGAAAGCGGCGAGATGCATTTCCTTAGGAATCGACAAGCAGAACCGAAACTAACATTTCTAAACGAACAATGGCGGACACGGACAATTTGCGAATGAGTTCTGCCTTTTGTAAACTGAATTTATCACTAATTTGTCAATAAATCGGGGCGAAAAACGTCACTTGTCCGCCGGACAAGTCAATTGAAAGATATACTTGTCCGATATTGTAAATAACACGTCCCGGACGGTGGGACGTGTACTTCTTCGCACACTGGCAGCTAATATGAAATCTCCGTTTTTGACATAAATGGAATGATGGATTATCAGTAATCATTTCAAAGTGACAGACACATTGCATTAACCTTCAGCAGCGTTTTAATGTCATTGAACACGACTTTTGATCAGAACAACAGCTAAGGTAAGACGATGTCCCGTGAATGCTCCGTGGTGTGATGTCTGGTTTTGCTTCCCATGTCGCGACTTCTATCTCAGTGATGATCGGTACCCACATCATCACTCCATGATAAGAACTCGTGACTTTATAAACAAAAACAGACATCACAACACATGGCCCCAGCTAGCAACAACGGTAATATCTCTTACCTTCGTTGTTGTCTGATCAAAAGTTGTCTTCCATGGCATTAAAACGATAACGCTGCTACAGGTTAATCCATAGGTTAATCCAATGTGTCTGTGTAACTTTGAAATGATTTCTGATCATCCATAAGCAATAAACCTACTTTTCCATTTAAAAAAAAATGTAGTCCATTATTATTATTATTATTTTCAGATGTCAGAGCGTGAGACAGGTATGGGCAAAACTGCATGCGCGAAGCCCCCACTTTTTTTTATTAACGTGTGGTGTATGTGGAAATTCTGATCCTCAGAATTGGTTTGGAATCCGTTGTGTCAACTCATGGCTCGTGACACGTCTTGTAAATTCTCCGGCCGAAACTCCAAATAAACCGTCAGTGTTTGCCATCAAAGCTCCTGCTCTCCCCGTGTCTCTCTGAGTCCTGTTTCCAATTGCTTCAGAAGTTTCCATAACACAGGGTTTTCTCTAAACTGGGTAACAGGGGCGCTGCACCCTCTTACTCTCAGCGTGCACCCTCTTACTCTCAGCGTGCACCCTCTTACCAAAATGCAGATTTCCCCATAACATGTTAAAGTGATGCCAGAAAAACAATATTTATGTTCATCAATAAACGGTATAATTACTCCAGAAATATGAACATGGAGTCAAATAGAGCGTCAGACGGCAGAGACAGCAATTAAGAGTCTAACGAGTTAATACAGAGTCTAACGAGTTAATACAGAGTCTAAAGAGTTAGAGAGAGGGAAGAACGAGGGAACAGACCTGCTCTGTGGATCTGAAGCTGAGGCTGTAAAACAGCGTCCAGTAGTTTCCGGTGTCTCTCGTTCTCCTGTTTTGAACGGGACAGTTCCTCCTCGTACCCTGCTATCGTTCTTTCAAACAGAACAAAGATGTCTTCAACAGCCCCAGTGAGTCGCTGCTTCACCAACGAGAGCAGCACAACACTCATGTTTACTAAATCACCACTTCCTGTTTCTCTCACTCTGTGTTGCTAGCGTGTTACCAGCTAGCATGCTAAGCTAGCATGCTAAGCTAGCTTCTAGAGTCCGAGCTAAAGGCTTCAGAAGAAAGAGCACAACGTCAGAGGTTCATCCAGACACTCAGACGATGGATGGATCAACTGTTCACACACACTGCCTCAGGAACACCGAGAGAGAACCATGGATGTAGCGAGAGAACCGAGAGAAACCACGAGACGCGATCTGGTTCCATTAGAAAGAGCGAGACCATCACTTCCGGTGCATCACTTCTTCTTCTCTCGATTTAAAGGCGGATTCGAAACAACTTTAAGGTGCATACCGCCACCTATTGTACAGAGTGTGTGTCACCGTATCACCATATCATCCTATCACCACTTGTGGAATTATACCAGTGGAGGCTGTGGCGCAGTGGATTATTAGAGCGTTGGTGTTCCGATCAGGGGAGCACAGGTTCAAACCCCACTGCAGTCAGCATGGTGTGTCCCTGAGACAGTGGTGGTGAATGTTCTCTAATTAGTTCTAAAATCCCGACACATTTAAGAATAGTAGGTTTAAAAATCCCAACACATTTAAAGGGATAGTGGAAATCCGCGAATTTTGGGTTTAACTTATGTATTTTTATTAAAAATAAGCATAATAAACAATTTTTTTTAATTTCATGCGCCTAGTTTCATTTTATTTTCAATTTTACTGCTCCCGACCACGCCCTCTCAATGAAACGAAATACTTCGGGAATCTTCGGGTGATGACGAAAACAAAGGACAATGGCGGACATTCAATAGAATTTTCATGTGAATAGCCGACATTTATTATGGTGAATAGATGTGTTTCGTATGGCTGTAGTGCGACAGCAAATGCAGAGAATGGCGTTTTGACTCATGCGGGGTGAGTGGGTGCAATTTGTTCAGATAACACGGGCAAACTTCAAGGAGCCGAAGCTGACGAGTACTTCGGCAGTCGTGTGCTCCCGTCATTTTACTGACGATTGTTTCGAGATTCCTCTGTCTCTAGCTCAAATTGAAAGTGGAATACATAAGAAGTCAGTATTTTATTATGTTTTCTGGCTGATTTAATGCATCATTAGCCTGTACCATTGTGGACAACGCCATTTATTGCCTGTCGATTAGGCGACCGGAGGCCTCGTCATCCGATAATCCGGTACACGGTGTCGAATGTGTACACTACAGTCATCATATAGACATGATAGACTAACAGTACTGTGAGTACAGCCTACACTTGACAGGCAGCCTGGCTAGCCTAGGATTAGGACCATACTACGTCAAAAGACCGATTGGCTCTAGCTGTATATCATGCTAGTATACAATTAATTTCAATCTATTCATGTAATTAATGCCCATAAGGCTGTTACATATACAATAATAAATGTGACAAGATAATTTATGTGAACCTGACCCTGGTATGTTATGAAATGTACCCTACATGCAGTCATCCTCGGGCATAGCCATAGGCCTACAGTGCATGCATGCCAACTTTTGCAATATATAATATAGCGCCTAGCGTGAGCTATGCTTAGGGACCTACCAGTCAAGATTATTTGTGCGTAGGGGTGTATCATCTGGCGCCTGGTCCTGGTCATCCTCGCCATTGCCCATGCCGTGAACTAACTTCATCACCTCGGGCTCGAACAAATAAGGATGTAATGGTCCATCGTCTGGCTCAATATTCCCACCATCGTCGCTTTCTGAACCGGATTCAGATTCAGTTCCTAAAACTACATTTTCGCAGGAAAGCCGAGAGGATGTTTCTGACTCGCTATCATCACTGGATACCTCGTACAATCCTTCTTCTTTGTCTGGTATATTTGCCCTTCCACGTTCATTCTGCATAGACGCCATGGTTTGTTATCGTTTCGTCTTCCTGAGTTTTCCTCACTTCCGGTTTGGCTGAATCGATCATTTCGTTTCTAAAAAAGTTCGGGGAAGCTGCATTAAAGTGCTTCTAACATGCATAAGGCAATTATTATATTTTCTTAATCAGGTGTGATCGTTTTGGTACGTAATTATGCTTGTATATAAGTTCAAACGAAACTATTTGGGGTTCAATTTCCACTATCCCTTTAAAGGAGACATGTCATGCTTTTCCGGTTATGACCCGTCCCCTTGTGTGTTATGAAGGTTTTTATGCATGTAAACGGTGTGCAGAGTCACAAACCCTCAAAGTACATCCTGTAGCGAGTACAACTCTAACACAGAAAAGACCTCCCTAAAACGCCTCGTTGTAGATACGTCATTGTCTATTTGATTCATCCGGGTACAGCATGATGTCAACCCGTACCTGCAACGAAATGGACCAATCTGCGGAGCCGTTATGTTAAGCCCCCGCTGATTGGTCCAAATTCTCACACACACACACACACACACACACACACACACACACACACACACACACACACCACACACACACACACACACACACACACACCACACACACACACACACACACACCACACACACACACACACCACACACACACACACACACACACACACACACACTTCTCCCTGGCTGTAGGCTGATAACAGACAGTTGGGATCGCGGCGAAATTCTCTCTGCAGACCCATTCTCACAGCGTTTATCAACCTTTTTCTTTCTCAATATCAAGCCACACTTATTGGTTTTACTTCGGCTGTGAGTTTGTGTGTGCTCAGGGATGAGTTTGGCTGTGTATCGCTAAACGAGGAAACACCACCTCCACGGAGCTCAGCGCGATTCACAACGTCCCGACCAATCAGAGCACACTGTGCTCACAGGGAGGGTGGGGGCTGGAGCTACAAGGAGCCGTTAAAGGCAGAGTGAAATTCAGTGAATACACGTAGTTTACAGAGATGCTGTATGAGAAACCAATGTGAGTTTGGAAAATTGCACAATATAAATCTATTCTAGTAGACCTCAACAATGGAATTATGATCAGTGGAAATGGCCATGACATGTCTTCATTAGATTTAGAAGGTCTTCAAAATTATAGGATTTGAAAGGTACTTCTGTGTTGCGATCGCATCTAAAATGAGTTTTGGGGGAAATGTCCGGGCTGTTTCAGTTCCCCCCAACAATTTGTATTGAATTAAATCAACATGGAACCAATAATCACTAACTTTGTTTCCCCCGGCCCCTTATCGGAGAACACCCAGCTAGTAACCTAGCAACCAAGCTAGCGGCAGTCAGAAACTAAGGTATCTTCGAATCTATTTACAAACAAATATGGGGAAGTGTAAGTTCAACCATATTTGGTTGGAAAACATTGAATTAAGTGCTTGGTTGAAACCAGCGGAGGGGAACGTGTTTGAAGCCTTTTGCAAAAAAAAATAGCGTCTGTTTTGCTAATGTAGCGTTAGCTAGTGCAGCAGCGGCTAGATCCCCTCCTGAGTTTTAGGCGGCGGAAGCGACATAATCTGCCACCCAGGACAAGAGACGAGCATATTCAATGTATTATTGTCGGTTGTGTATTTGTGTTTCCAGGTATAACATTTAAGTTATAACAATCAAAATGTGTGGATTCATTTCATTATGGTATTTGAGTTTGTTTCAGATTAACTTTTTGATTTGATGTTGCAATTTAATTTCTCCAAGAGAGACACAAATCACTAAAAGATCTGGTGGATATCTGACCAGTATTTATATTTATATATATATATATCCTAAATGGTCTTTGGGTTTTATCCACAAATGCAACACAAATAAGAACTGTAAGTTATTATTTAATAATCAAACCATTATTATTGAAATGTAAGTATCTTTCACACATTGTAATGTTATAGAGCATAATCTCATTACTCGTTAATGAACCTCATATTTGTGACAATACGTGCGTGAGCGGAACTCTCCTCTATTTAGGGTAAACGTTAAACTTTTAATACAAAAGTTGCCAACTTCTCATCCACGATTACGTCACTTCCGCCGCCTAAAACACAGTTCTGTATACTGTTATGTTCAGTCATCGTTCTTATGTTGAACATGAATATATTTCATGTACGTATTTCTTCTTTCATAGCAATTTTCCTTCATACTTTCTCGCCGTGAAATATATTCAGTATTTTCCCAGCAGTTAATATCCTTAATCGTCCAGCAATCAGGCTTAACAACACTACTCTTCAGTGCATTATCCATGCACAGGCAGAGCTACATTTATGGACTGGATTCAAATGTCAGTTTTGGCCCAAAACAAATATGTATGATAATTAATATAACAATGATATAGCAAATAGGGCTGTCCCGACTACCATTTTTCAGGCTCCGGATATTCGGTAGTATTCAGCAGCGAACCGCTTCAACGCATGTTTTTCGGTTTATTCAAGGCATTCGTTTTGTTATTCTACTGTATTGTTGTTTTATAGTTAATGTATACAACCCAATTTGTGTTCTTTGAAATTGAAAAGGATACCACATTGTGTTTGTTACTTTCGTTGCAGTTGCTATGGAAACAAAGTGACGGAGATTAACGGAGAAAAGTCATATCTACAAATAAAGACGGAGAAAGTAAACTATAAAGTTTATGGTTAAGTTTTAGCACCCCCCGAAGAGGCACAAGCTCTTACTATATTGGAGATTTCAATAAAGTCAATCAAAAACGGAAAAAAAACGAATATCTGGATAACGAAATTGAAACCCGAATAGTACTCCAACGAACGAATATTCGGATACAGCCCTAATAGCAAATGTGATCCTCTAATTGGAGAAGCATAATTTAAAGAAATTGATATTCTATATTCAACATTAGATAAACACAGAAGAACCATAAGTAGATGTTCAGGTAAGTGTGGCTAATAAGAATAATTATTTGAGTTAATTTGGTACAGATCTACGGGGCCCCTAAAGGGACATGAAAAAAGAAGTCGGGATAATTATCCCGATGCCTTTTTTGTTGTTGTTGAGAAAGTTACCGGTGCGTCAAGGAGGAAGTGGAGCGCACAGGAGACAACCTTTTCAATGCCGGACATTTCCTTCATAAAACTAATAAAAGGGGGAGTAATCGGGCAGTTCGATGTGTGTGTGTGTGTGTGTGTGTGTGTGTGTGTGTGTGTGTGTGTGTGTGTGTGTGTGTGTGTGTGTGGTGGTGTGTGTGTGTGTGTGTGTGTGTGTGTGTGTGTGTGTGTGTGTGTGTGTGTGTGTGTGTGTGTGTGTGTGCGTGTGTAGACGTGTGTGTGGGGCGGACTGGCCATCTGTAGAATCTGGAGAATCACAGAACGGCCGGTCGTCAAGGGCCGTTGATGGCTGGCTCGGTGACGGCCAGCACCGCCCTTCATTTTTTACGTTTTTAAACAGCATGATTGAAGTTGCCCTGAAAGGTGATAGAGGTCTACCGTTTTCCCCGCAGCGAGGCTCCCCCTCGTTGACAGTTCACGAGCACCCCCCTCGTTGACAATTCACTAGCACCCCCCCTTCAAATAATGTATGCAATGTCACTTCCCCACGTGAAACATAACAGTCTGCAATGAAATAGTTGTCTCCGCCTGTGTGCTCCACTTCCTCCTTGGTGCAGCGGTAACTTTCTCCAAAAAAAAATAAGGTTAGTTTCTCGTGCCTTCCTTTCCAGGTTTTTACACCTGGTTTTAAGTCTTTGAATATTTACCTAACTTTTCCTTTTCAGTTTGTTTCAACATTTTGAGAATTGTTTAACTTTTCCCTTTAAGATTTTGAAAGGACATCATGATTGATAGTTTAAGTAATGTAATGATGTTACCATGCATATCTTTTGATTGAATATTGAATGAAGTCAGACGTTCACACAGCAGCGTTAAAAAAATGGGCAGAAGCGTTGGAAGATTTTTTAATGCTGCTGTGTGGACGTGCCGTAATGTAATTGTAGGCTGATAGTTCTATAATGTTAAGTTTATACTTTAACATATATAGCCTTTTAAATCAAGTAATTGATAAAGTAACTGGTGTTTAGCTTCAGAATCAGAATACCTTTATTCATACAGTCCTTTAAATTGAATAGGTTAATGAGTAAGATTATAATGTACTACATTGATCATACAAATGTATAATATTGATAAATACATGATAAAGTTAGTGTTAGAGCCAGTATTTTGATTTGATAATAAAGGCCACCTAATTGTGACGTCAGTATAAAGGACTACAATTCCCACGACGCCTGTGCTAACGCCACAGTGATGGGCCGTCGAGGAACAGTTTTTTTAACCGTACAAGTACCCTTTAAGTTGTGAAGTTATAAGCATTATCAAGAAAGAAAGAATACCTAAGTTGTGTTGTTTTATTTGAGTTTTGCCTATTTCTTTTGAATATTGTAAAGGCCTTTGTTGCATGTGCAAAATGTTGTTATTTTATTTTGAGCAAATACATCGCAACATCTTCTAAACCATCGGAGGCCAAGCAACACTTCAAACTGTGAGTAATTTAAGGAAAGAAACGAGTTAGAACTGTCTGTTTAAGGCGTCTAGTGGCTTGGTGGAAAAACAAGGAAGGAAGCCACGACATTGTTAAAAAACTCTCGTGACGGACAAATCCGTGTGGAATTAAATGGTTGCCACCATATTATTATAATGAATGAAACACTCTTGGAAATGATTGGATACGAGTGGACAGAGACGTGCACACATAGACTTAGGCTGCGGCCCCACGAGGACGAATTCGGTCGTTTGCGTTACTGTTTAGTGTCATATAGACCGTTCGGCCACACGAGGACGACCGAATACGGCACTAAACGACTGAGGAAACGACAACGGGTCCCAGGTGGATAGAAATGCATACGCCACTCTCTGGGGGTCCAACAGCTCCGTGTGTGCGCCCTATACGGACATTTTCAGATCACTGATAGTGATTGCGCAATAGCCCCGCCTCTCCCCACCTCTTCTGCTCACCTCCGCTTACCCCGCGCCAGTGCGCCACCAACAACAACAACAATGGCGGATCGCAGAGTTGCTATCGTGCTCCGGACGCTACTGACCATGCTACAGTTGTTTGTGCAACATCTACAGCAATAATGATGAGGCAATAGCCCCGCCTCTCCCCACCTCTGCTGCTCACCCCCACGTCAAAGTAAACTGCACCCTGAATTCAGATTATTTATCTTTCTCTCGCGAGTGAAGTCTAATCTGACAGGACGGAGACATGCAGCTCTGCTCACCTGCAGCTCCTCCCGCTGCAGCAAAACACACACTTCAAGTCAGATCAAAACCCTTAGCTATTTTAATTACCTCTCAAACTCCCTAAACTAGTTATAAATATGTTTATTTTTACTGTCGGCCGGGTCACTCATTACTGGATGAGCTGCTGCATGAGACAGACACTGACGCTGTCCGAAGAGAGGCAGGAAAAAGAGAGGCTCCGTGTATTTTATCATTATATTATATAGAGTCGTTATTCATTTGTTTTAAAGCTCAATAAATAACAAAGAAGACCTTTGACCGGCACTTTTATCATTTTGTCCGGAAGATTTAAACTTTAATACACGTTGACTGGCGAAAAACTCTGCCCGGTTCCCTCGGCCCCCACCACGGAGAATAAACAGAAGGGTAACCATGACGACCATGCTTCTTCGCTGCTTTTGTGGAGGAAGTTACAGCGCCACGTAGAGGCTCCTGCATGTACTGCAGCTTCTCCAGCGGTTGGAGCTAAACGGAGCGGTCTCGTGTGGGCAGACACTATCCGGATAATTATTGCATGTGGACGGAAGCCGTTTGCGATTGCGTTTGCGTTAATCCTATGCGTTTAGCCGTTTTCGTCCTCGTGGGGCCGCAGCCTCAAGGTAGTGCTTGAGCACCTGCCCGTTTTGCCCTCTGGACAGCAATGTTTGAAAGTTCGTTTTACAGTGTACTGTATGTGGCTCATGGTAACATCGATACATTCTGGATTAAAAGTGTCTAATATATACAGCAATGCCCCAAATGCGCGTTGTAATTGTGTCAGACATCCCCACACGTGCCCCGCGGCACTCCCGTACGTGCCCTGGCTGCAGCTCCTCCCTTCCCTGCTCTCAACGTGAACGCGCAGCGCGCAGAGTCAGCCAGTCAGACACGATTAAAAGTGCCCTAGTGACGACCAAGTAAGTAACCACCAGGTAACAAATACAACGAGTGTATTGTTTAGTCCCTAAATCAGATGCCAAACTAAACTATAACTTCACTTCTTTTCTTGCATCCATCCATTTAGTCTCGTTGTGCACTTTTGAAAATAGCAGATCTACGCTCACAATGCGTCATTATGCTAGGGCTGAAGTGATTACATGTATGTTTTGTAATAATCTTAATCAAAATCTACATAGTAACTAACTAAAGTTTTCAAATAATTGTAGTGGAGTAAAAGTAGAATATTTGCATCTGAGATGTAGTGGAGTAGAAGTAAATGTATTGAAAATGGGAAATACTCAAGTAAAGTAAAAATGCCTCAAAAAGTACAATATAAGTAGTAGCCTAGTAACCTTATAGGTTTACATTAATGCTGCTGTTAAATGTTTCTAGGAGATTAACCCTTAATTATCACGCACAGCAGAGCAGTACATTGATTTAGCTCATTTGCATTTACCACTTGTAGAATAATGCCAAGAAGAGACAGGATAAGAAAAGAAAAACAAAGAGAGCTGCAGCAAGCAGCCCGGGGAAGCAGCTCTCTGCTCTCCTGGGTAAAGCAGCCTGAGCCCTACCAGCAAGGACGAGGAGGATGCAGATGTGCCTGATGAACCCTTACCCTTCATCACTGATGAAGATGAAGAAGAAAGGTCAGAGTCATGTTAGGGACACACTGTCTGTCTAGAGCCCTTTCATGCTCAGATTTGAACTGTGATAATAATAGTAGTAATGATAATAATAATAATAATAATAATAATAATAATAATAATAATAATAATATAATTTTATTGAGAGGCCCACCATTTATTTTAACCACACTAAGTGCTTTGGTGATACTAAATCAGACATGAAGCTACTTGCCAAATGACAAAAAAACAACAACTAGTGGTAGGGTGTTGAATTTTGGCCATGACAGTTAAAGTCTGGTGAGTCTTGATGTTGTCATGCATTGCATTGCCTTACCCAAATAATTGAAATAAACATCATATTCTATATTGTTTGTATTCTAGGCAGCTACAGCAGGCTCAGGGAAGCAGCCCCCTGCTGTCCTGCAATAGTCCATCTAAGACGAGGGAGACAAATCCATAGAAAATATCTCTGAGTCAGACACAGATGAAGCAGAAATGTCAGAGTCCAGAGCAGCACCATGTTCAGAAACAGTGCTCTCTGATGATGACCAAAACGAGGGAGAGATGGAAGGAGTAACCAAAAACCGAAAATAAACTAACAAAATCCGCCATTATCCAGCACATTTTCGCGCACAATTTCGGTTCGCGCGCCGCCAGACCGCCACGGCGACTCAGAAGGTGCCCTTTTTTTTCTCTTGAGCACCTGCCCCTATACATGTCTGTGCACGCCACTGCGAGCGGATGTGAATCGTGAGTTTACAAATCACGGACTTTATAGTGAACAAGGAAGGACCGATATTTCACGATCAATAACTCATGAACAAAACGTTATTCAGACACAAATGACGTCTCCTAAGTACCGTGGTAAGGTTGAAAACGAACTACAATCACATTTTGATAAAAAAAAAGCCAATACGCGCCGTCCTCCGAGCTGGACACGTTACATTGGTATCTATCTGCAGCCGGAGAAGAAACGAGTGCTCAGGGACCGTCTGCAAAGTGCAACTCCGAAAAAAGAGAATACAATAATATTCAATCACTATTATACAGATTATTACTACCAAACTCGGCACACACATCAATAGTCTCCTGGTGGTCATACTACAGCAAGGAGTTTGGAAGAATATGCTTTTTCAATAATGTTGGGGAATATTTATAATGTAAAATCTTCAATACATTTGGCATCATCTTAAATAACTTTACTATTATACTGTATATTTCTACCAAACTCACTATTTGCATTGTTGTTGTTAGCATTTGGTTAGCTTAAAGGATATTAAAAGCTGTTTCTAAAACAAGGAAAGGGAGAGCTCTGTCCTGTCAGACTGAGAGAGATAACTACAGCTCAGTGAGGTAAGGGACTCTCTGTTTAGATAGTTAACTTTAGTCTAGTTATCTCAGTGGGTCTCAAACGTTTTGAGAATAAATGAAAAACAGGTATGAAAGGGTTAGGGTTAGGGTTAGGGTTAGCCTAACCCTAACCCTAACCCTAACCCTAACCCTAACCCCCACTATATGACAGTGAAACAAGAATACAGTTTAATAGGCGAGTGATTTGTAAAATATCCATAAAGAAAAAGAAAATCTGTTTACAGTTCTGTTTCATGTTGAGAGATGTATCCATAAATTCAATTTGCTCTCAAAATGCACCAGGTTGATGCATTTAACTTCAATATTTAAAAAAATAAAAAAATAAAAAAAAATCGCCCAGGGGAGCATGCCCCCGGACACCCCTAGAGGGTAAAATAGCACTTTACCTCTGCTTACACCTACTGTATATGCCATTTTATATGCTGTGAGCTGATTATCGAGCCTTCATTGTAAGAGTCGCGGGGACACTGTATGTGCGTATTCCACTGTAGCGCCCGGGAATGGGAAACCCTAGTTTGTACATGTACTAGTTTGTACATGTTCAATACATTTGTAACACTGTACACATGAACCAGGGGTAGACATTAAGGGTAAAATGCCACTAGCCGTAGTACTGTAAAAAGCACGACCAATCATCTGAGCCGGCCCGGCTAAAATAACTGGATGACCTACCTGCCTGTCAGCCTTCCATCTGTGCACAAACTTATCTCGTGCCCTCATTGGTCATGTGTGTGTTCGTGTGTGTTGGAGGAGGGGCTCTGTGAGGAAGTGGCAGATATTTTCCGGCTGTGTATTTTCAAAATAGCGCACTCGAGCTGGTTTCTCCAAAATTATCTACCCCACCTTTAAGTAGGGTTGGGTATCGTTTGAATTTCCACGATTCTGATTCCGATTCCACTTTTCGATTCCGGTTCTTAACGGTTCTCAATTCAGATTCTTTGAGGGGCAGGGTAACATTTTTTTTATTAAGTTCTTGTTGAGAAAAACAAGCATATCTGCATATCTGCACTTTAAGTAGAATGACTAGAGACTAGATCTAAGGGGTACAACTCTAAAACACCCATATGAAAAAGATCGGTTTACATTAAATAAGTATGTGAACATAACCAGTAACCTACCATAGCCAATAACAAATACATAACGTATTTTATTTTTGTTGTTATTCATATCTTATTTTACTATTTTATTTATGCATATGTTTTTATCTCTCCAGTTTAAAACGATATGTCTGGTTTACTGTCCTATAGTATACATTGGAATGATTTCAAACCTGTTTTATCCCAATAATTATAAAGGAGTGCCTTGGAAATATGTGTTTACATAAATTGTGATCAAAACGTTTGAGACCCACTGAGATAACTTAGACTAAAGTGAACTATCTAAACACTCGGAGTCCTTTACCTCACTGAGCTGTAGTTATCAGCCTCTCAGTCTGACTGGAGAGGACTCTCCCTCCACATCATTGTAGAACATCTTCTTCTTCCGTTAGAGTAGCTAGCACCAGATGCTAATAACAACAGCGCGTACCGGTGCACCCTCCCTTTCTCCCTCGCTCGCTCCCAGGCACATTCGCACTTTGGCTGTGAGCTGCGGGCGCCAGATAAGCCAACATCCCCCATTTTCATTACTTACAGCGCCCATCGTACAGGGCAAATGAAAAGTGTAACCGGGGTGAAAAGGATGTTATATTTACTTAATTATGAATGTTGTTACATTAAGGCCGAAAATTAGGATGAGCCACAACGGTCAACACTTTTTGTTTCCCTCCCAGAGCTGTCAGCGCAGCGCCTCCACAGATCTGGCCCTTAGGCGAACACGGTTACGCTGTAGGAAGTGTAGGTACAACGCTACATTTCCCGCCCCGCAGCAGTCATACAGTAGGCTACGGAGAGCGGCGAGAAACATTTCCTCAGGCATTGAAAAGCGGAACCGAAATTCACATATCTAAATGATGCCGTTGGAATCGAAATGTTGGAACCGGTGTCAGTACCAGATGTGTTCGGGCTACCAGATATGTTCGGGTGTATTTCCGTTGCATCCGTCATCAGTCATATCCGTCTCACCTCCCTCTGCTCCCAGCGCTCTGCTGCCACACACCGGCCGTCTGCGGAACTGCAGCTGGAGGAACTCGGTACAGGTTGTTATGTGTGTGTACTTGTGCACATAAATAATGTTTCTAATTATTTACAATTAAAAAATATATATAGAATACATATCTTTCATGTTGTTATTTTGTCATTGTTTAATGTTTTATTTACCTTTTTTAGTATTTTTATATAGTATCTGAACTTTGGAGAGGAGTTGGGAGACACACGACACATCAAATCACATCTACAGATAAAGACGAAGCGAATGGAAGTACTCCTAGCGTGAACATGTTTGTGAAAACGTGTGCAAAGTCTCCGAAAATCCTAAAAATAAGCTCATATTTGAATTCCCCATAAAAAAACACATCATTCAGTTAGTGGTTCTCAGGTTACAGTTACATAGCAGTGAATATAAACAGACTGATTAATGTGAATATTACTGTAAACTAACCTGTGTAAAAGTTTCTCGAATAAATGTAATTGTTTTGGTGGAAGAAGCATGTATAATTTTTTTACCCTGCCCCTCAAAGAACCGGAATTGAGAACCGTTAAGAACCGGAATCGAAAAGTAATATCGGAATCAGAATCGTGGAAATTCAAACGATACCCAACTCTAGTCGTCACCGTCGATGTTCTCTTATGCTCCAACACACAGTTGCACGGAGTGCAGAATAGTTTCCCCCCACTTTCGTGCAAGACAACTGCTTTGCCCGGTATTTAGCGGAAATGTTCGTCGGTAAATGAGATGGATTAGATTTTTTCATCTTGGTGTTTTCTCTCTCGTGTTAGCTCCACACGTTCACTCTACGGTGTTGTTTACCTTCAGTGATGCGCGAGCTGATGACGTCGCGTCATCATCATCACTTCACGTCAAGACGAGTTAACTTTTTTTTCTCTCAACTTTGTGTGGAAAAATGCGGGGATTATCAGGGTTCTTACACCTTTTCCAAAGTCAAATTCAAGCTCTTTTCAAGCATTTTCAAGGTGCATTTTCAAGCAGCTTACAGCTTACAGCTTACAGCTTTCCTGCTGTTGTAAATTACATATTTATATGCACATACTTATACTCAAATGATTATGTCCCTACCTCACATTAAATCAGATGTTCTTTATGCTATAAACAACCAAATGTGTGTTTCGTGATAGCATTCTACACGAGGATGACAAATTAAAGAAAAATAAAACAAAGTTTAATATTTTAAAATGAGTGACCCATATAACCTGGCTGAGCCAATATAAAACAATCAGCCAAATAACTTTTCAATAAATTCTTTATTAACATTTTTGAGGTCCTTTTAGGTTGGCAGTAAACATACGGCTCTCCAAGGTTAGGACGTTTTATTTTTGATACAATGTGACCAACCGAGCACAGTGTGAAGAGAGCGAGGCCACAGAGCACACACTTTCTACATCATACAAAGATATATATATGTATATAAATTATAGACAAACTCCCCATAAAACGCACAGTATTTCTCTATCTAATAAAAACAGAACATAAGAATTTAATCTAAGTAACAGCATGAGGTCAGTTTCTGTGTAAGAGTTTTGGTTTTCACAATATTGATTTATCGTAAGATAAAATGTACAACCACTTTTTGAATCAGAAAATGAGGCTCATTGAGACAGACCGGATTCCAGTTTGGGTTTTAACATCCCTTCTCCATCGAGTGAATTTCTCTGGATTTATTCGCGACTCTGAGGCGAGTACTCCGCCACAGGTCTGCAGAACACACGACTCCCTGAATGCATCCTCACACAACATGCAGGAGCAATCACAGGATTAAACTATTTACATGAAAAGAAATGGAGGTGGGAGACAAAAACCTTAACAAAAGTCCTTTTTTTTTAATACCAAACAGCATAGAAATCTATTGAGGTAAACAAACCGACATCTTACACAGCCAAGGTAACAGAGCCGGACTGTGGCCGAGCTGGGGGGGGGAAGGTCCTTTGGGTCAGTACGTTGTGTGTGTGTGTGTGTGTCTATGTGTGTATGTCTGTGTGTGAGTGTGTCTGTGTGTTTGTGTGTGTCTGATGTGTGTGTGTGTGTGTGTGTGTGTTTATTTTAAGTTGTGTACATTTCTAATATGTTAAAAAGTGAAATGTATCTTACCAAGTGGTGGCCCCGAGTCCCCTGCAGTTTTGCTTGCAGAAAGGACTGCTCCACCCCCAGACAAAATGCCACACCCATATAATTCCCTAATTTTATTGGACACCAGCATGTCAGGTGATATTGTGTATATTTATAAAAATATATATATGTAGAGGGCCAGTGTGAGATCGAAAAAAGTGGTTTGTTGCCCGAGGGCAACACTATGCCATAGATAGAGGGTTAAATACAATTTTAAAATACTTGTACTTTCATTTTATGCAACTGTGTACTACACTTCTACTCCACTAAAGTTCGCCATTCTGCTGTTCCGTAGCACTGCTCCCCCTCCCTCCAGCTGAAATTATGAATGTAAGGCGTATAGTAATCAGATAACACGGCAGGGTCCGTTACAGTTTGTTTTCATCTGATTTCAAATAAACAAAGTCTTTGCTTTCCGAATATTAAACTTGTTTCGGCAAATTCAGATGATAAATATAGCTTTGAAGCTTGTAACGGCATAATTACAAACGGAGAACGGAGTAACTTCACGTCACAGCAGGCATAACAACAGCCGGTGTTTCTCCTGAGTGTTTTCCCCGGGAAATAAACACAAACACACACACACTCGCGAGCTTCCCCCAGACCAGTACAAACGAAAATATGTTTCCTCCGTTAGAAAGCTAGGAATATCCTCTTTCCAACAGTGTATATAACTCAAAATGTGTCTTCGGGTCAATGCGACTGATTTCGATGGAGCAAGTTTAGGCACGAACTACCAGTAGAAATACATTGCTTTTAAAATCATTCTGTGTGACATGAAACACCACAGGATGGCGACTGACATAGGTACACTACTCTGAATTTATTGTCACCTGCATAAGCAATTATCCCACATTGAGTTAGCTAACGTTACTAGCTTAAACAAACGTAACATGCAACGTTAGCCTAAGCCAAAATGCTCTACTACGGCTTACCTTTCATGTGGCTCGTCAGCGCAAACTCTCCCATCGAGAACTGCATTTCTTTTTGGCAACCTTTGCATGGTTTTAGGGTTTTAGCCATTGTTTAGAGTATAGGTGAAGTCCTGATAATTTATTCCGGTAAATTACTCTGACCTACTAATTGACCTGACTGAAGTTACTGAGTCTATGTAAGTTTACTGCTTGGCTCAGATCCACCAACATCAGCAAGATCTCACCTCTACTAACTCCCCGAAGAACCAAGTTCAATTAACTGCTGTTTCTATTCAGACAACTCTTTTTAATCTGTTTAAGCGATCCCGAAGGATTTTGGTATCAGTAAATGAGGTGTGTTCCTACCTAAACATGTGTGTGGCAGGGTGCAGTCTCACCTTTGAAGCAGGAGAGGAGAGCACAGATTTTACCTTTTATTGTCCCAATCCAAAAGGTGAGATCAGTTTATTTGAAGAAAAAGTAGGTCCAAACCAATACAGAGTCTTTACCTTTTAACACATTATAATCATACAAAACACATTATGCTCAGGATTACCTTTTAACACATTATAATCATACAAAACATATCATGCTGGGGTTATATTTTTATCTAAAACCTTAATTCATATTTCTCATCTTTCCCAGATTCAAATAGAGTTATTAGTTCTAAGATCCCTATACGTACTAATAACGTATTCCGGGTATACCTTACCGAGAGCCATCTTACCCAGCTCTGAGGGCCAGAGCTTACCGGGAGAGAGTATACCAGGGGTTTCCCCCTCTCTCCCCTCGAAATCCAAAAAAGCCAGTCTTTTTATGCTCAAAAAACCGGATAGAAAACCCACAAACACCTCCTCTATACCCAACCAACATATTCTATCGGCTATGGCATAAGACACACCTTCCCAAGTTTGTGTAAAACAAAACATGACTAGACATATTCGATGGCTATGACAACCACCTTTTTGAGGCCTCAATGTGTTTCTCCTTAAGTCCAGAGCCCCACTCCCTGCTGTGAGAGGAGAGGGAAAGAACCTGCCTACTCTCTTATCAGAGAGTAGGGCATAAATCATTATAGGCCTTACACTCAACTAAACAAACCACTTTGTTTTGTTTATGCTGTAAATATAGAAAAACCTAAAATATGAAGCATTTTCATTGTGGGTTATACAAGAATATAATTGATTATAACTAACTTTCGTTTTAAGTATTCAACATACTATGAAGATCTCAACACCATGGCTTGTATTTTTCTTCGGATAGTCAACGGTCGTTAAAACAGCAACCTCCTGGCATACTGTCATCTCTATATCACTCATTAGAAGGCTCAGTTCAGAACCAAAAAACACTTGCAGGTCGCACAGCAGAGCTGTATTATGTAGAAGCGAAGCAATTCTTTTCTTTAAATCTAAAAAGCAAACTATTCAGTCAGACAGACATTTATTGTAAAAGTAAAGCATTTACATTTTCAAGCACCATTCCCAAAATGCAAGCACTTTCCCAACCTTGAAAACACCATGTCAAATTTCAAGCATTTTCAAGGATTTCAAGCACCCGTACAAATCCTGGATTATGCGCCCTTTTGATAAATATGCGGCCTTTTAAAAATCTGGGCCATTTAGCTGATTATGCGGTAAATTCTGCGATCACAGAATCGCGTTTTTTTGGAGGGTCTAATTAGAGCACAATGGACTTGTTTCTGTGCTTAATATTTGTTTTCAATGCACATTCAGACTCGACTTAGAGCAATGATGTTTTATCACACTCAGAGCAGGTATCACGTTATACACACTTACTGGGACTAACTCAAAGAGTCTAAACCTAATAATAATCACCGTCTTCAGTCTCAGGTTCAGAAGTGTCTCCAGGGTTGTCCTCAGTATCTGGTTGAAAATGTCTCTCTGGATCTGAGTTCCTGGCTGGTTCTGGTCCTCTACAGTCCTCACCATCAGCTTATGTTTCCATGTGTTCAGCTGAGCTGCTGGCTGGAGGCTCTGCCTCTCTGTTCTCCTCAGTTTGAGTTTGATGAAGCTGCGGGGACTGACGAACAACACACTTATGGATTTTGAACTGATGACTCCAGGTGAATCTTTTGTCACAAACACTGCAGCTGAATGGTTTCTCTCCTGTGTGTATTCTCATGTGTTTCTTTAAATCGTTTCTGTGTGCAAAAGATTTCTCACAGACTGAGCAACTGAATGGTTTCTCTTTTGTGTGGACTCTCATGTGTTTCTTTAAATCTCCTCTATGTGCAAAATATTTCTTACAAATTGTGCAGATGAATGGTTTCTCTCCTGTGTGGATTATCATGTGTTTCTTTAAATTTCCTCTCTGTAAAAAATATTTCTTGCATACTGGGCAGATAAATGATTTCTCTCCTGTGTGGATTATCATGTGTTTTTTTAAATTTCCTCCATGTGCAAAATATTTCTTACAAATTGAGCAGCTGAATGGTTTCTCTCCTGTGTGGACTTTCATGTGTTTCTTTAAATCTCCTCCCTGTGCAAAAGGTTTCTTACAAATTGTGCAGATAAATGGTTTCTCTCCTGTGTGGGTTCTCGTGTGCCGATTTAGATTTCCTCTTTGTGAAAATGTTTTCTCACACAAAGAGCAGCCAAATGTATTCTCTCCTGCACTACGTCCTGAATCACTGACAAGGGTTTTGTTTATTTTTCTGAAAGTTTGAACCTGGTTCTCTGGTCTCCTTCAAATCAGCACCGTCTTCAGTGTCAGGTTCAGAAGAGTTTTCAGTGTCGGGTTCAGAAGAGTCTCCAGGGTTGTCCGCTGTCTCTGGTTGTAAATGTCTCTCTGGATCTGAGCTCCTTGCTGGTTCTGGTCCTCCACAGTCATCTCCATCAGCTTCTGTTTCCAGGTGTTCAGTTTGTCGTTGATGAAGCTGAGAGGACTGAGGTTTCTCTTCATCATCTTCACTCTTCACAGGGACAGGAGTGAATGTGGACTTGGTGATATCAGCCTCTTCCAGCCCTTGAAGCTGCTCTCCCTCTTGACTGATCCAGAGTTCCTCCTGTTCCTCTTTAATGTGTAGGGGGGGCTCTGAGTCCTCCTGGTCCAGACTGGACTCCTGCTGCTCAGGGGGAACCTCTTCTTTAACCACCACCAGCTGCTGGACTTCTGCAGGAAACAGGAAACACATATTCAGAGAAAACTGTAGAGTATTAGAATTTAAAATATAACCACGATTAACACTTCTTTAACTTTGCAGCCCTCATCCATTCCTTATTTTAAATGGTTTTCCAGATCGGTCGGCCATTCACGGAGTGTGAGGCCGTAGCCTCATAGTTTGTGACCTGTCTCCAGAGTCGTTAGCTGAGAACTGGTGTTGGAGTTTCTCAGAGTAGTCGTTTAAAATCTCTCTCCGCCTCGCTAAACCTGTACTTGGACTCATACAGGTGCATCTCATTAAATTAAATAACATGGAAAAGTGAGTTTATATCAGTAATTCAATTTATAAAGTTTAAATGTATACATCACATGATTCATCACACACAAAGTGAATTATTTTCTGTAAAAGCCTTAGATACTAATATAACTACAAAATGAAACAAGAATTTTGAATCTGGCTTTATGCAAAGTTAAGAATTCGATTCCTTAAATGTGTTAAAATTAGTGCCGTCAAAATTATCGCGTTAACGGCGGTAATTATTATTATTATTATTTTTTAATTAATTGCGTTAAAATATGTAACGTATTTAACGCATGTGCAGAATGGCCCGCACCATACATGCCACCAGTGGCAGCGCCAGGGTATGGCTGGGGTAGGCTACACCCACCAAGAAATGGCTTAGCCCCACCATGACACATGATGTTAAAGTAAGCAAAATAAAGTCTGCAGCAGTTAGTAAGATTGATTTCAGGAGCCACGGTTTTGAAAACTTTTGTCACGTAGTGATCGACTTCTCAATAGAACATCTTTGATAACGGCGTGGTGTTGTTGCAGGAAGTCCCGACGGAGAATACTTTTGCTGTAGTACAGGGGTGCACATAACTGGTACGCAGGTTATGTGCGTAATCTGAAATGCGTCACACTTGTGTCACAAAGAGCATTTGCGTACCGACGTACTTGTGAAGCTTTTCCAGAAGGCGGTTAGATCACCGGACGACAGAGTCGGTCTCCGTGTGCACAGACAGGCTGCTGTTAACTTCGGTCTGTACAACGGAATTGTGCAGACCTTCACTGGAGAACTGCGCTAACACAGCTGATTCTCAATCTGTGGTCACGAAGTACTCCACTAGCAGCCCCCTTCCCTCTGTCGACTTTCCTGAAGTACTCCCCCGTTGATAGAAATCAACACGTAATTAATTATTACTATAATTATCTATAGCCAGTTGAGTAGCACTTGAAATACTTGGCTCTATGAAACCTGATATACTTATATGATTCTATTTTCTTCAAGGTTGTGTCTTCCTGGTCGAATGTACTTATTGTAAGTCGCTTTGGATAAAAGCGTCAGCTAAATGCAATGTAATGTAATGTAAAAAGACCCCACAGTTTGATGATTGATAGGTGTGTGGGTTGTCTTTCATTTTGACACAGATTTTTTTATAAATGGATATATCCGCCTTCTTTCATTTATCTTTCCATTCCCACAACAATATACATAAATAAATGGCATATTTTGGACATAGTTTGAATGGTGATTAATCATGATTAATTAATGTTTAAGCTGTGATTCATCTGATTAAAATGTGTAATCGTTTGACAGCCCTAGTTAAAATATGTGCATATTTAATGAGATGATGGATAATTTAAACGCTATTTCAGAAAACTTGTAATACAAAAAACAATTGCCTTATTGTAAGTAATTAACTGGAGACATTTCTAGCCGATACCTTTAAGTTCAAACAAATACACTATTCACCTGGGGTGTCTCGCCTTAAGTAATGTAATGATGTTAACATGCATAGTCTTTTGATTGAATATTGAATGAAGTCAGAGTAATGTAATCCTAGGTTGATAGTTCTATAATGCTAAGTTTATAGACTGAATACTTATATAGCCTTTTAAATCGAGTAATTGATAAAGTAACTGGTGTTTAGCTCCAGAATCAGAATACCTTTATTCGTACAGTCTTTTAAATTGAATGGGTTAAGATTATATTATAGGTAAGATTATAATGTACTATATTGATCATATAAATGTATAATATTGATAATTGATAAATACATGATAAAGTTAGCTAGGATTAAATGGTTTGTGTTATTATATTCCTGTGTTATTTCATGTATGTTAAAGTGGACCTATCATGCTATATTTGAATAATATATTGTAGGGCCATACCTATATAAAACATGCCTGCGAAGTTTTTTTTTCAAAATCCCAAACAGATCCTGCATTTTAGCCATGCCTCATTTCGCTCTATTTGCTCTTTTTTAGCAAGGGCTGAATCTGTGAGAAGTCTTCTTTGCTGCTTTTGTGGCAGACTACAGCGCCACCTACAGGCCTGGCATATGTACTACAGCATCTCCAGCACTTTTGAACGGTAATGGCAGTGGCTGTCTCCTCCTGATAGGTGGAGAGTTGCCCATATAAGCGGAGCTCCTCGTTCCTGACGTCAGAGAATTTTCAAATCTGTATCAGTCTGTATCAGATCTGTTTTTAGAGATTTGGGTATGCAGGAAAAGAGAGAGGGTTGTGTTTTTTGACACTTGGTGAGTTCCCTGACACACCGGGGACACATTCATGTATAAAAGACGTACAAAAGTGCATTTTGCATGATAGGTCCCCTTTATTTGTTATACCTTTGGAAAAAGATGCTCCAAACTAGGGCTGCACGATATTGGAAAAAACTGACATTGAGATTTCCCCCCCTGCGATATGAAAACATACAGGAATTGAAGAAAATACAGTTTTTTCCCCCGGAAACCATCTTTTCTTGAACTTTAATGCTATACATTTGGTATTTTTTTAACTATATTTAACCGGATGAAGGATTTTAGTCACGGATGTCTGGATCTTAATTGATCAGAGCAACAAGCGGAGCTAGCTCGGTTAGCAGTGCCGAACTGCCCTGGAGAAACACATGAAACTACTTTATTCAGTGTTTCTACCTTTAATCACCGGGTGCGTTTGCTTTGGAGATTTGATTGTGATTGGTGGTTTGCTGTCACTCACTCAAGTACCCCTGACATGAGAGCTGCGCAAGTTTTCCTTTTGTAGCAAGCAGCAAAATGATTGTAACATGACGTGTTTGAGCTAATTTCCCTACTTTTTTTTTCTACCTTTATTTAGACAGATAGGTCCCTTGAGATCAAAGATCTCTTTTACAAGGGAGACCTGCATCAATTTAGTTCCATATGAAACATAAAAATAACATAAAAACAAACAATAGAGGACATCATATTTACATATTCACCAACACTTACAAACGCCCATAGTGTCAGAAAGCATCTCGTGCAGACGTGCCTTAAAAACATTCAGAGAAATAAAATTGCTCAATTTCAATTTGCACTGTAGGCGGTTCCACGCAAGTGGAGCTGCGCACAGAAAAGCCGTCTTACCTAAGACAGTCCTCACTCTTGGCACATCTAACAAGACCACATCCTGCGATCTCAGAAAATAGCTGCCCGCAACTTTCTGCTTTACCAGAGAACAGATGTAATACAGGAGTTTGCCCAACATAGCTTTATAGATAAAAGTGTACCAGTGACTGAGCCTCCGTACAGAGAGTGATGGCAAACCTGCCTTGGTATTCAGTGTACAGTGATGTGTAAGCGCTTTACAATTTGTGACAAATCTCAGAGCACTGTGATACGCAGCATCCAATTTGCTCAGGTAATTGCCAGGTGCATTCAAATACAACAAATCACCATAGTCCAGCACAGGTAAAAAGGTCACAGTGACTAGCCTTTTCCTGGCCTCAAGCGAGAAACAGGACTTGTTTCTGAAAAAGAAACCTAGCCTAACCCTCAGTTTTGTAAGCAGGTTAGAGACATGAAGTTTAAAAGAGAGACAATCATCAAGCCAGATACCCAGGTATTTGTAACAGGCAACAACTTCAAGTTTTGTTCCTTGCGTAGTTACAATATCTAACAGGCTCTAGTGTCTTTTTTGCTTTTGAAAAGAGCATTACCTTGGTTTGATCCACATTTAAAAGAAGCTTTAATTCAGAGAGCTGAGTCTGAATAGTGTTAAAAACAGCCTGTAATTTAACACCAGCCTCTTTAATGGAGGGAGCTGCACAATACATCACAGTATCATCCGCATAAAAATGTAAAGTAGCTTCATCCACATTTTCACCTACGCTGTTAATATATATGGAGAATAAAAGTGGTCCTAAAACAGAACCTTGTGGTACACCATTATAAATGTTTAACCACTCAGAAGACAGTCCATCAAAATGAACACATTGGGACCTTTCAGAGAGGTAGTTCACAAACCACCCACTGCATGGCTGGATATGCCAATACTGAGTAGCCTCTGCTTTAAGATGCGATGATCAACGGTGTCAAATGCTTTGGAAAGGTCAATAAACAGAGCTGCACAACTCTGCTTATTATCTAAAATAGTAGTAATGTCATTTACCACTTTCATTGTCGCAGTGATGGTTGTGTTTCTTTCTGAATCCTGACTGATGTTTAGACAGGATATCATTTATACATAAAAACTCCTTTACCTGTTCACTCACTAAGCGTTCGAGCACCTTAGCCAGAACTGACAATTTAGAGATTGGCCTATAGTTATTTAAAATAGTTGCCTCCCCTCCTTTCAGTAAAGGCAAGACATAAGCAGACTTCCATACTTTTGGAATTGTATTTGTGCTGAGGGAGAGGTTAAAAAGAGAAGTAAGAGGTGGAGCAATAACATATGCAGCTATCTTTAAAAAGAAAGGTTCCAAGTTGTCCGGGCCAGCCGGTTTCCTAGGATCTAGCTTGGATAAAGCTTCATGAACATACCAACAGTTAAAGGAGTAAAACTGAAAGGGTTATTCAGATCACATTGTTCAGAGTCAAGGATTGGAGCATTCACAGAAGCAGAAGTACAGTCAGTGACAGAATCAAACTAGGGTTGCCAGAAACTGACCATGATCAAAATCGATTATTCGGCAGCCCTGGCGAATAATAATCGATTATTCGACCCCCCCCCCGCAGGAGAAAAAAAAATTAGAAAAAAAAATAACTCAGACAAAAGGAATTCCGTTGTTGTCTTCACTGGAACATGTTTAACAGAACAAACCACAAACAAGCATGTCATCACAACGACGTGGCCTTGAAGTGAAGTTGGTAATGGCCGGCTGTGCTGCGTCTTTCTCTGTAACCTCTTTGGCGTGCTTCGCACTCAAATGCGAACGCATTGTTGAGGTTGAGTTGTGATAGACCAACGTCTTTTGGTAGAGCTTGCATTTAACTTCCTTTGGACTTGTATGTTCGAAGTAGTTCCACCAGGAGAAACTCTTTTTACCTGCCGCTTTGTTCATCTTTGGTCGCACGTGTGAGGGAGAGGGGGGTCGGTGTGTAGCAGCTGCAGCAGCAGTCTGCTCTGCACGCTTCCTCCAAGTTTACAGTAAAACAAACTGGTGGTGTGACCAATGGCCATTTACAATTATTAATACTATTACTATTATTAGCATATATATATTTATATATATTTTGGTTGAAACTAAGCCAGAAGAAGAAAAAAATACATAAATAATAAAAAAAAATATATATATATATATATATATATATAAATAAAATCGATTTTTAAAAATAATATTCGATTATGGAGACTAACGAATATTCGAATAATCGCTGGCATCCCTAAATCAAACGGAGAGCCACAAGACACAACATGCTTATTAAAGAAATTTAGCATAGTAGCCCTGTCTGATATAGTGCCAGATGCTGTGGTGAGGCACGGAGGTAGCTCATTTGGGATATCACCAGTGGAAATCGATTTTATGGCTTTCCAAAATTTCCTAGGATTATTCAGGTTTTCTGTGGTAACTGACAAATAGTACTTTGATTTAGCACTTTTTATTTCAGATGTGAAGCTATTTATTAGCTGCCTAAAACGTAGCCATTCTACCTCTGAGCCTGATCTCCTAGCCTTAGCCCAAGAATGATTTCTCTCATGAAGTAGACTGGACAGCTTAGCAGAAAACCAGGGATTGTTTCGTCCCTTCACTCTAAATTTACTAGGGCTGTCCCGAATACCATTTTTCGGGCTCCGGATATCCGGTAGTAATCAGCAGCGAATATTCGATATTCGAATATTCGGTGTGGAAAGATTTATAAAAAAAAATGATTTTAAATAACTTTTTTTTTACAAAACATTTTCATAAACACGCTCCGAGACACCTGACAACATGCTGTTAAGCAGAAGTGCAGAAAGAGCATACTATTACGATTTATATTTATTTATTGTCTCAGTACTCGCATACATTAAAACTAAATGTGTCCTCTGCATTTAACCGAGCCGCAGTGCAAGCGCCTGGGGACCAAATCTGGTTCCAAATTACATTTTACAACCTGAAGATACAAAACACATATTTATGTTATAACAACAATGCTTTTAATAACATAGCCGTAACAGTAGGCCTAACAGTGTAATACTTGTTACCGATTTAAATAAATGAAGAACGAAAAATAAATGAACGAACTGTATGCCAATAATTGCCTTAGTCCCAGTTGTTCCCACATTGCTCCTATTATTTTCACTATTCGGATCAAATTGAAAAACTAATATAAAAAAACTATTCGGTTGCTTGCTTGCAACTATTTTCCAAGCAAAGAAAGTGCACGATTTTATCATGTGTAACGTTACCGCTTAAACGGCGGATAAAGCAGCTTCATCATGGCAACTTGACAACAGCTAAGCTAAGCGAGGCTAGTACTTACAGCATCCGGTGACTTTTCAGAGTTGTTGTGCCACCGTGGTAGGCCAGTTTCTTGTCGCATATTTGGCACACTGCCTTCTTCTTACCATCGTCCAATTTAAAATGGTCTCACACAGCTGAAGTCTTCGGCATTTTGTGTTCACGTGTGTGAAACGAGGTGAAGTGTGCCGTTTGCATTCGTGAATGTGAGTGAACGCGATGTCAGGAGCACAGGCTGAGATTGTATATATTTCCGCATTTTAACAGTGCAATTCAAAAGTATAAATATAGTATAAGAATATGGAAATTCGCCTTTATTGATAGTATACATTTAGGAAAATATTTGAATTGAAAATAAATAAAAAAACGAATATCCGAATAATGAAATTAAAACCCGAATAGTCGAATATTCGGGTACAGCCCTAAAATGTACGCAGAGGTGCATGTCTATCTATAATTTTCATAAAACCAAGATAAAAATAAGACCATGCAGTTTCTACATCAGCACACAGATTGATTCTACCCCAATCAAAATCAAACAGATCTGTAAAAAAGCCCTGCTCCCAAATGTTTTTTGTCTCTCTTTGTGATGACACGTGGTTTAACCTTTTGGACCTTAGTGTCCCTAATGGTGGCTACAACACAGTGGTCACTCACATCATTAGCAAATACTCCCACAGATGAGTATGTATGTGGAACATTTGTTAAAATTAGATCAATTAAGGAGGATTTATTTGGGGACTTAATATTTGGGCGAGTAGGACTGTCTATAATCTGGGTAAAATTCAAAGATGTACATAGGTTTTTAAAATCCTCTGACAGAGAAGTTAACCAGTCCCAATTAAAATCACCAAGCAGCACTATTTCCTTGTAGGAAAGTTGCGATAACAGTTTTTCCAATGACGATAGAGAGTCCAAACATTTGGACTACCTATGTTGCAAATGTATTATCTTTTCAATTTACACACGGCATCTATTGCACGTCTGTCCGTCCTGGGAGAGGGATCCCTCCTCTGTTGCTCTCCCTGAGGTTTCTCCCATTGTTCCCTTTAAACTGGGTTTTCTTTGGAAGTGTTTTCCTTGTACGATGTGAGGGTCTAAGGACAGAGGGTGTCGTATTGTCATACTGATATTCTGTACACACTGTGAAGACCACTGAGACAAATGTAACATTTGTGATATTGGGCTATATAAATAAACATTGATTGATTGAGTCCTTGTCAGCCGAGGGGGCCCTGTAGCAGCCCACCACCATGACCTGTTGACCCTTTGTTACCTCAATATTCACGGCTAAAAATTCTAGCTGTTTACTAACAGATTTGGAAACCATATTAGTTACACAAAACTTATTTTTCACATAAATGGCAATGCCACCACCTTTTTTAGGCCGGTCAGTACGATATACACTGTAATCATTTATGTAAATGTCAGTGTCAATGTTTAAAACGTGCGTCCACGCGATGTGAATATCGTGCATGTGCATATCACGATTATCGTCACAACACGATATATTGTGCAGCCCTACTCCAACACACACTGATGGAAGATCAGTTTTTAGGATTGTGATTGACTGTGTAGGAGCCTTGAAAAATGTATAGTAATGCATTTTGTTTTAAAAGGGGACCTATCATGCAAAATGCACTTCTGTACGTCTTTTATACATGAATATGTGTCCCCGGTGCGTCAGGGAGCTCAGCAAGTGTCAGAAAACACAACCCTCTCTTTTCCTCCCAAATCTCTAAAAACGGGGCTGCAACGGATCCGATACAGATTTGGCTCTTTTTCTCCCTCCCCGAGGCAAGCGTTTGCTCCTGTAATTCAATGCAATCCCTCCCCGTCGAGGCCAGCGCTGTAATTCTCTCCGGTAGTCCACCAGCAGATGACAAACACCCACCTGTCCGCCTCTTCCAAGGGACGAGGGGACCGTGCGGCAGAGTTTGTTAGTTTTTTTTCCGCCGGTCAACATGTCCGTTAAAGTTTGAATCTTCCGGACAAAATTAGAAAAGTGCCGGTCAAAGGTCTTCTTTGTTATTTATTGAGCTTTAAAACAAATGAATAATGACTATATAATAATATAAGAATAAAACACTGAGGACGGAGATCTCTTTCCCCCCCCCCTCTTCTGACAGCCCAACAGCTCATTTGCATTAAAGCTATGTCACAGAATCAGCCCCTGCAAAATCAGGGCTGGAAAAGAGCAAATAGAGCGAAATGAGGCATGGCTAAAATCATGCATGTTTGGTATTTTGAAAAAAAAAGATATATATATATATATATATATATGGCCCTGCAATATATTGTTCAAATATAGCATGATAGGTAGGGATGCACGATAATTATCGGCCCGATATTAGGAATTATGACGTCATCCCGATAAACATACAGTATTAATAGCCCCGATAATATAAAATATATTTTTTGGGTAAAAAAAAAGAAAAGATCCTGCGGTGTGGGTGGGTTGGGATGAGGGGCGCTTGTTTTTCACTCGGCTCCTCCCGTTGTGCCAGTACTGTGGTGTTAGTGGTTTAGGAAGAGGGGAGTTCTTCACAAATCCAGCGCTCCCTAATACTTCGAACCTGATCAGTCACCTGAAACATCGCCATCGCTACGATGGTGTGTTAAAAGCGTACGAAGACAATAATACAATACAAAGTGTGTGTGTGTGTGTGTGTGTGTGGCATATGCTCGAACCGGAGCTGCCTGGACGCTGCAATCCTGTTGCGCACTATCCGTGCTGAGTGGGCTGACTTTTCGTACAATGTCCCACTGTCTGGCTTCCTGCATCAAAGTCAAGTGCTCGGCGCAGTTGTGGCGAAATGTCGCTCCTCTGTTTTCATTTAAACAGCTCCTTATATCCGTTAGCGCAGCTAGCTAGCACCAGATGCTAACAACAACAATGCACGTAATGTCTCTCTCTCGCTCGGGCCACACATACACACACCCTTATCTAAGTGCTGGGAACTAAGTACGGCAAAGTACTTGGTGTGAACGCGGCTATTGTGCATGTCCAAGGAGAATAAGTGGATCATTCCAGTTTTCATTAAACCACATTATTTTGCAACAGAGTTTTTGATAACAGCAAGTACTTTTTTGTAGCGTGTCACACAATATGCAAAATGCCAACACCCTTTCCAAAGAATCTAATGTATTAGTGATTTGAACAAATGTATTATTGGAATAGGTTTTGTTTATCAAAATTGATAAAAAGGGAGAAACTGTTGGGGGAATATCTTCCTAGGCCCATAACTGTGACCCAGTGTATCGGTTTGTACTGACGTCACTGAGCACACGCACCTGTAGCTTGGCTGCTGTGCTCTGAGTGGTTTGTCTCCCTGTTCCTGCCCGTTGGCTCAGCTGATAGAGGTGCTATGGTTTTATCTTGTTATGCACAATGTTGATTATTCTCTCAGAACCAGCTAAATACATGGGTCTGGGTAGAGATCCTCAGAATTGGTTTGGAATCCGTTGTGTCAACTCATGGCTCGTGACACGTCTTGTGAATTCTCCGGCCGAAACTCCAAATAAACCGTCAGTGTTTGTCATCAAAGCTCCTGCTCTCCCGTGTCTCTCTGAGTCCTGTTTCCAATTGCTTCAGAAGTTTCCATCACACAGGGTTTTCTCTAAACTGGGTAACAGGGGCGCTGCACCCTCTTACCAAAATGCAGATTTCCCCCATAAAATGTTAAAGTGATGCCAGAAAAACAATATTTATCAGACCTCTCAAGTCTCACGCATTTGGCATGAGACACTAGGGTTGCCAGAAACTGACCATGATCAAAATCGATTATTCGGCAGCCCTGGCGAAGAATAATCGATTATTCGACCCCCCCCCAAACTGGTGGTGTGACCAATGGCCATTTACAATTATTAATACTATTACTATTATTAGCATATATATATATTTATATATATTTTTTGGTTGAAACTAAGCCGGAAAAAAAAACATAAAAATATATATATATATAAATAATAATAAAAAAATGTATAAATAAAATCGATTTTTAAAAATAATATTCGATTATGGAGACTGTAACGAATATTCGAATAATCGAATAATCGCTGGCATCCCTATGAGACACACGCATTTCACTCCATTCACACCTTGTATTTCTCCCGCAGAGATTTCTTTCCAGGGTACCGCCCACCAAGTTGCGCCGCAATTTTGTAAACAAACTAGTACAGAATCACTGTAGCCACGCATCAACCAATCAAAAGAATGTAAGCTGTCGAACAGCCAGTTAGAAAATAACATGGCTGTATCCGGGTAGGATTTAGACATTCCGCTACAACATTACATTCCGATTCCATTCCAATGATTAAGACGCTCGCTGAAGAGTAACCAAAGAGGACGGCTGTCACATAGTCACTCACTGACATTTTGCGTGGCTACAGACTGCTCGACGTGGGAGAAGACCATATTTTCAGCACAGTAAGTCATCTCATCATTGATTACCGTTGTTATGGAATATATGTCCAGGGAGCTTTTAGCTAACAGTTTGACAGACTAGACTAGAGTATGCATGAACTAGCCTAGCTAGCCGGTTGAATCCCTGCTAGCTAATTTCAGCAGCTATTCTGACGCTTGTTTTCTTTCGGAACTTTTTTGTTTTATCAAATATATATATATATTTTTTTTTATTTTATTAACATGTACAGTAATATAAATAAATATTGACAAAATGTATATTGCAGAGGTTAGCCACATTGGTAAGTTAGCTAAAAAGATAGCCATATTAGACAGTTATCATTGCCATTAATTGCCTCGTCAAACTACGAAAACGTTCGTTTGTCACTAAATAAATTACACTTGTTTGACTTAGATTTGAGGGCATGGCTTGTAGTGGGAAGTGGGAATTCCGGCTCTTCTTGGTGAGCCGGATCATTTGGCTCACCAAGAAGAGCAGCTCTTTCGGCTCTTCAGTTTACCACATATTATACCTTTTAATTAAATCAAATGTAGCCCTGTTTTGACTAATGATTTATATGTGTACACATATATCACTTAAATTATTCAAGACATCCTTTGTACTGAAGTATTCAAAAGTAAAAATTACATGTTTAATATAAATGATTTGCTGTGGCCAATTGTTTTCATTGCATTTACAGACCCGTGTAACTCTCTGATACCACCCAATGAATGCATTGACTTGCTTGTAGAACCACGCTTCACAAAACAGTTAGAAACACCGATAAAAACTATTAAAAAAAAATACCAAAAAGATCCTGCATTTTAGCCATGCCTCATTTCGCTCCATTTGCTCTTTCCAGCGCTGTTTTTTGCAGGGGGCTGATTCTGTGAGCTGCAGCTGACCACGCCCCCCTGCAGGAGAGGGGAGCGTGCTCTGAGATCAGCTGCTGGGAGAAGAGGGGGACAAAAAGAGATATCCGTCCTCCGTGGTTTATTCTTACAGAAGTAAGAAGAGAAGTAACGGGGCAGAAACCCTCCTTTGTACGCAGCGGTCCAGACATAGACATCAAACGGCGACACATATTCAGTGTGCAGTTACTTTGGCATTAGGGCAGGGATATCTAGATACTTCCCAAGGTTTGACATCATGAATTGCGCTACTTTTAAAGCAAGCAACGATGTTTTCAAATCTGTAATCAAAAAGCTCCTCAAAAACACTATCGAAGCAGTTCCTGCCGTTGCTACGTTAGCTCAAACAGTAACAACGGACTACTTTTCTTAGCGGATGCATGTCAATTTAAATCAATACAACTATTTTTAAATCAATAAAATCATTTTCTAAATCCATAAAAGCATTTCAATTAATACTGGGAGTCATGTCGTTTGTTGAGAATGTGGCCGTGTGTATTAAGCGGGATAATGTGCACATTGCATAATGTGCCTTCATGCCGATCGAGATCCCTCCGCAAAAACAAAACAAAAACGGCTCGTTCGCGGGCGAGAGCCGGCTCCCTGTCCTTCGCGACCAACGCATCACTAATGGCTTGAGCATGATGTAATTATGTTATCTATCACATTCGCTAACTGTCTGTCTTTACATTCTTTAAACAGCTCTGGATGCCGGTCGGCGGGTGCTTAGCCAAGTCTGATGTGTTGGCTCCCTTGGTTTGCAGGGATCTGAAACATGTCTCACAGACAGGCCTCTGCTCGTGGTGTCCGTAGGCTGGCCCTCACTGTCAGAGATATCGCTCAAAATACTTCCAAATTTTGCTTATGGCGTCTTTTTTGTCGACAAGCCGAGACGCAGCGGCAGTTGCACTCCCACTTGCAGCCGTGCTTCTCGTTTTCTCACATGCTCTGGCAGCTAGCGCGTGGCCGCGTGCACGAGAGAGGGGAGGGACTGAGAACGTGCTTGAGAGGAGCGGGACTGCAGTGCAGGGAGTGGAAGCAGAGCGCTGATCACACACGGTTCTTAATAAAACGGCGCTTTCTCACCGGAGTACTTTTCCCCCGTCATTCTTAAAGTACCGATACTAATGAAACGGAGGAATCGTACCGTTTTTAACGGCAGGGTATCGCGGTATACCTTTCAAGTATCGGTACACCGTGCAACAATAGCCTACACTAACTTATTATAATGATTATTATTGTTATTATCATTGTTGTTATTGTATGTAGTAAGCACCATGGCTATTTGCTCCCTTGTTGGACTGTCCCTGTGTCTCCTATTTTCCCGGTGTGTGCGCGCGCCAGGGCTGGAAATTAATTTTTCAAAACATTTGAATATTTACACACATGAACATTTACCAGCCACTGGGGGAAATCTACCAGCCATTCAGTAGTAAACCAATGGTACATTTGTATTATGTATTTAAAATCTACCAGCCACTGTTATGTTTTACCAGCATTTGGCTGATGGCTGGTGTTCATTTCCATCCCTGGCGTGAGTGTGTGTATATTTTATCAGAAAACAAAGCATATTAATAATAATTATTGCATTTGTCTTTCAAAGATGTCAGGAAAGAGGCAACTAAGCATTCTTTCATGCTTTCAAAACAATCAGCTCCCTAAAAAGGTGGCCAGGTCAGAGGACACTGTAGAGGAGGCAGTGGAGGAGACTGTGGAGGAGGTAGAGGAGGCAGTGGAGGAGACTGGGGAGAACCCATTGGAAACAGAGAAAAGGAGAGGATTGTGTGGAGCAGCCACATATTGGTGTTCCTTTAAGAAGGAGTGGTCAACTCGATGGCCATTCATCACAATGGAAACCACCAGCTCCTTCTACTGGTGCTCAGTGTGCAGACAAGAGAACTCCTGTGCTCATCAAGGCGTGAGGGACATAAGCAGGCAAGGGACATCGGGCCAAAGAACAGTCTCTAAACTCAGTCAGCAGTATTGCACAGTTCTACGTGCCAGAAACTTCTGTTGGAGGCATGAGTGTACAAGAGGCCAAGGCACATACAGTACAGTGTAGCACAGGAAAACTAAAAAGCTGGCGGCAATGTTTGATGAATTACATTTGCTCTTCAAATTGATGGTCATATTACCTTGAAAACGTATTTACGGTTATGAGGTATGTAATCAGTCGTTTCTGTTGCAGACCAGGAGGGCTGAGGGGAAGGTTGCTGTTGCAATGGTGCAGCACAATGTTCCCTTTGCCGTTGCTGACCATTTCAGCCCCTTGTACAAAGAATGTGTTAGAGACTCCCCTCCAGCTCAGGGCTTTAGAGCGCAAGCACAAACACAACGTGCCTCGTAAATGAAGCCGTGGCACCTCATTCTAAGAAGGAACTGGTGATGAAGATGAGAGAGAAGGAACTGGTGATGAAGATGAGAGAGAAGGAACTGGTGATGAAGATGAGAGAGAAGGAACTGGTGATGAAGATGAGAGAGAAGGAACTGGTGATGAAGATGAGAGAGAAGGAACTGGTGATGAAGATGAGAGAGAAGGAACTGGTGATGAAGATGAGAGAGAAGGAACTGGTGATGAAGATGAGAGAGAAGGAACTGGTGATGAAGATGAGAGAATCCCTTCACACTTGTCACAGATGGCTCGAATGATACTGGTATGTGCTTAACAACTTCCATCAGTAATTATTTATCCATTTCTACATGCACTCATACAATTTGAACATCATATTGTTTTAGTGATGGTCCTTATTGTTACAGGTCTAGAGAAGATGAATCCTCTCACTGTCAGAATTTGTGACACCAACAAAGTTGTGCACAGGCTCCTTGATATGTGCACCACCAGTGGGCGGAGCTGTGGCACCGCTGAAGTGATCTACACACAAATCAATGACACCTTGCAGGAAAATGCCATCCCTCGGAGAAATGCTGTCGGCCTCTCTATTGACAATGCCCCAAGGGTTTCCACATTTTCAATACATTAAGCAGTTCTTTACACATGGTGCTCATTTTAGATTTCAGGAACTACTACCTTTCCATGGGCCGGAGGAACAGGACAAGGTGTGTGAGGAGTTCATGGAATATCAGCTGATGGGTATCCCCGTGCCCCAAGATCCCCCCACCTTTAATGTTGAGGAGTATGTCCTCAATCAAGTGCAAGGTAAGACATATTTGGCACCACATGACGTACACATAATCAATTGAAATCACACAATCATTGAAATCAAAAGCAAAGCATTTGAGTAATAGAGTCTCTTGGTTCCTTTTTTTAAAGGTGACCGGTTTGAGCCCGTTTGGGAGGCTCACTAAAATAGCTCGACTTGTGCTAGTGCTCCCTCACTCTAACGGAGCGTCCACACTACAGCTTGGAGCTGGGCGTGTCTGGAGCTTGGGGATTTGTATTCAAGCAACACGACCAACAACCAATCACATGAATGTCCCGCCCCCGACATACAAAGCAAAAACCCCGGGGATTTTATGCGAGCAATATATTATTATATATATATATATAAACTCCCCAAACAGGCGAAAACCTACCAGTTTCCCCACTGTCTCTCCCACCCTCCCTCCATGCTGGTTCCTCCGGTTTGTGTCCCGGTAGGTGAAGAGGGTCTGGTCATACAAAACCGGGTGATTCTCTACGGCGATAGTTAGTTTCTCCTCCGACTTATTTTGAAATATAGAAATGAACGGCGGGATATCTCTCCCAGCTTAGACGCGGTTTGATTGGCTACGGCTTCAGCTGTCAGATTTTGGGAAACTGGATTTGATTGGCTGGCGCTGGCTACTCCGGCGTCAGAAGTTGAACATTGTTCAACTTCTGACGCCGGAGACGGACCGCTCTGCTACCCACAATTCAGTTCGGCGAAAAAGCGCGGCTACGTGACGTCACCCCATTGAAAGTGAATGGGCAGATTGGAGCTTTCGACGCTGTAGTGTGGACGGGCCGTAATGCCGACGCGGAGAGGGTTTTCTCGATGGTTGGACTGAACAAGACAAAAACTAGGAACAGCTTGGCCCTAGATGCAACACTGTCCTCCATCATGACAGTGAAGATGGCAGGCCTGGAACCAAACTGTTTCAGATGGGAGCCAGTGCTGAAGGCCTCAAAAACTGCCACCGACACCTACAACAAAAAACACTGACACACACACACCCCTTCACTAAGAATGAAATAAATATGTTTTTATTTGTATGAATTTATGTGTCATTTATCAGATAAGACCACCGTCCCCACCCAAAGCCCCGTTGCTGCCAAAATCTCACTGAACTCTGTTCAAAACTTGAGAGCCCTGATTTATGTTCATCAAAACACGGTATAATTACTCCATAAATATGAACATGGAGTCAAATAGAGCGTCAGACGGCAGAGACAGCTATTAAAGTCTAACGAGTTATACAGAGTCTAACGAGTTAATACAGAGTCTAAAGAGTTAATACGAGTCTAGAGTTAGAGGGAAGAACGAGGGAACAGACCTGCTCTGTGGATCTGAAGCTGAGGCTGTAAAACAGCGTCCAGTAGTTTCCGGTGTCTCTCGTTCTCCTGTCTTGAACGAGACAGTTCCTCCTCGTACTCTGCTATCGTTCTTTGAAACAGAACAAAGATGTCTTCAGCAGCCGCAGTGAGGCGCTGCTTCACCAACGAGAGCAGCAGAACACTCATGTTTACTAAATCACCACTTCCCGTTTCTCTCACTCTGTGTTGCTAGCGTGTTTCCAGCTAGCATGCTAAGCTAGCATGCTAAGCTAGCTTCTAGAGTCCGAGCTAGAGGCTTCAGAAGAAAGAGCATGCACACAGTCAGAGGTTCATCCAGACACACAGACGATGGATGGATCAGCTGTTCTCACACACTGCCTCAGGATCACCAAGAGAGAACCATGGATGTAGCGAGAGCACCGAGAGAACCCACGAGACGCGATCTGGTTCCATTAGAAAGAGCGAGACCATCACTTCCGGTGCATCATTTCTTCTTCTTCTCTCAATGTAGGTGTAAGGTGCATACCGCCACCTACTGTACAGAGTGTGTATCAATTATACCAGTGGAGGCTGTGGCGCAGTGGATTATTAGAGCGTTGGTGTTCGGGATCAGGGGAGCACAGGTTCAAACCCCACTGCAGTCAGCATGTCGTTGTGTCCCTGAGACACTTCACTCCAAATTGCTCCTGTGGGGATTGCCCGCAGTATTGAGTATGTAAGTCGCTTTGGATAAAAGCGTCTAACAAGTAACATGTAATGTAATGTATAATACCACTGTATTTACGTTGTTTAAAATTCTTCCAATCAATCCTGTTTCACTCAAATACTTAAGAATGGCCTTCCTGGTAGCTCTTACCCCCTCACCGTCTGTCCCCAGTGTCCCCAACAGGCTCCACTCCCTTCCTGCCTCTCTGACCCTGTCTCTTAGTTTTCCCCTCTCTGTTTTGTACATGTTGCAGTGTAATATGATGTGTTCCACATTTTCTTTCACTCCACGGAGGAGATGTCGGAGAGAACGCGCTCCGAGGTGTGGTTAAACTTTACCCGTCTCGATGCTCGTGGACTAAAGTGCAATAAGAGTTTAGCATGTAAGGGCAGTAACACAAGCAATTTGTCTAAACATCTTGCAAAAGTGCACCACATTCAGACGGAGAAATGCACCGTTTTCGACTGTCCATCCACGAGTAACTTTTCCACATCAAGTGTTATGTATGCTAGCAGAAACACACGGGGTTAACTCTAACTAGAAAATCCTGCTTCGTAGTACAGGCCACTGTGGGCTGCCGATACTGTGAGTCACGGACAGGAATCCCTCAATTTAAATAAAACGAGCCCACGCTTTATTAACTCGTGCGCACGCTTTATTAACTCGTGCGCACGCTTTATTAACTCGTGCCCACGCTTTATTAACTTGTGCGAACGAGAAAGTAAAACGTGGCCACGTTTTATTTATTTTTCTCTCAATGAACCCTCGAGGGCTCCGTAGTTTGGCAAGCAGAGGTCACAGTGCCTGGCGTCTCTTGCATGGGATCATCTGATGCATCACTGCATGCAGTTGAAGTATGTGCAGCTGATGCACCATCAGCTGTCAACCGTGGCTTTAGGTGAGAATCCAAAACCTACAAGCACAAGGGTGACATTTACATTACACTTATTACATCAGCAGTGGCGTTTCTATATGTACAAAAGTGGTGGGGCACAAAAAACTCAGATGTCTATATATAACCTTCTGCAGAGAGGTTCATGGCTGGTGAGGCACTGGCACTGACTCTTCAGGTTTACAAATATATTAAATCAAAATATAATATTATTTTCAAAAGCTTTTTTTGTCTGATGCTTCAATTACTTTTAAACAGACCGTTCAACAGAAGGATACCCAAAACATGTAATTTTATAATTTAAATATTGAATTGTTCTCTCTTAGTAAGATCCCATTTTCAATAAAATTGCAGTCTTACCTTGACTTGAAGATGAAGTCCATTTGCCTATCCTTCTGGACAAATATCGCTATTACTTTTTTGTAAAAGTCTATCATAAATCTAATCTAATCAATAGATTTTTGATTCGAAAATGATAAAAGTAGGGTAGACATGTGGATATTATCCGGCTGAACAAAACGTTCATTTATCTTACAGCTACGTTTCCCACAGATCTTATTTTGAGATATTTTCTAAAATCCTATGGAGAAATCTCGTTGCTTTTTTGTGGAGGGAAGCCATGCGCAGCTTACTTCCTGGTTTTAGGACGCCTCACTGCAGCTCTCTCTCCTCCTCTTCACACACCACACTTTTTGCGGCACACGTACTTACAGCCAATCAGCTCTGGATTATGTGAGATGACGTATGGTGGGGATGGCAGCACTTTGCCCCTATGGTCATTATTTTTTGCCACACACATTAAATAGGAAAATACTCTGAGCATGCGCAGTGTAGTTTTTGCAGTCACCGTTCACTTAGACAGTCAGAGGGAGGGGCAGGATCAGGTTTTGTCCCACATGGCTCTAAACAGCTCAATAGGCACACACTGTAGACACTAATTAGAAGAACACATACTAAAACAGCAATGTACAGACGAATCAGATGATTAAACATGATCTTAAAATATATTTTATATATTTTTTAATTTATTTTTTGCATTTTGTTGTAATCATTATTTGAATACTTTCTGCTGACACTAGGTGGGGCTGTGCCCCACCTGCCCCTAATGACCAGTCGCCACTGTACATCAGGAATTATTCAAGTTACACGATTGCTAAACTGAATCGCGGCCAAAGTATTTGTTTTTACCTGAGTTTTCTCTCGTTTCTCGAAGTAGGCACTTCTGTGGCGTTTTGCTGGGGAGGTGGCGGTGGCAAAGTCTCCGGTGCCTTGACGGATTTGCGACGGCGTGGGAAAGAGAGTAGGCACTGCTGACGGCTTCAGAATCCGTTTTCGCGTTACATCTATCCCACTTCCAACCATCAATATAGGCCCTCCCTCGAAATCATCGGGCAGAAAGTGGGCACTGCATATGTAGGTCGTTCGGGGGTTCTTCACAGACCATTTGGCCCTTGTGTTCTGCACGTTTTTCTCCCATGTGCGCTGACGCTTGACATCTGTGGGAAAGCTATGGATGCTGATGTTTAGTTCGTCATTTGAGGATTGGAACACCCAGACACAACGCATCGTCGAACCATTCTTACTGATGACAACACACTTTGTCCGTGTTTGGATCTCACGCTGCCCAGTGAAGCGTTCCCGCATTGACGTCACTTCCGGCTTCCCCCCAAACCTCAAAATGAGTCTTAGGAATTTTTCCGCGATGTTCGAAATTATTGATATTTATCGAAACGGTATCGCTTTTTCTTTTTTAAACTGAGGATTCGAGATTATTAGTAGTGCAACCTAGATGACAGTGCAACCTAGAGGACAGTGCAACCTAGAGGACACAAATATCAGAATCAGAAACGGGTTTATTGCCAGGTAGGTTCACACGTACGAGGAATTTCACTAGGTGTCGTGGTGCATACAAATAAAAAAAATAAAAAGTACACAGATAGCGAACTATATTAAGAACACTGTAATACAAATATAGTAAGATAGAAATAAAATAAAGCAGTAACTTACATCGAAATAGAATGCAATAAATTATAGAATATAAAATATGTGCAGTAAGCAATATTTAAACATAGCATTATTTACCATCCTGTGATCGCATTATGTAATGCATAGAGTCTGCGTTGTGGCTAAGGTAAAGTATCAGTGGGGCGGGGGGGGCCTTGTTGAGGTGGCGAGAGGTTCTGGTCCTGATGGAGAGAGGTTCTGGTCCTGATGGAGAGAGGTGTTGGTCCTGATGGAGAGAGGTTCTGGTCCTGATGGAGAGAGGTTCTGGTCCTGATGGAGAGAGGTGTTGGTCCTGATGGAGAGAGGTTCTGGTCCTGATGGAGAGAGGTTCTGGTCCTGATGGAGAGAGGTGTTGGTCCTGATGGAGAGGTTCTGGTCCTGATGGAGAGAGGTTCTGGTCCTGATGGAGAGAGGTGTTGGTCCTGATGGAGAGAGGTGTTGGTCCTGATGGAGAGAGGTTCTGGTCCTGATGGAGAGAGGTGTTGGTCCTGATGGAGAGAGGTGTTGGTCCTGATGGAGAGAGGTTCTGGTCCTGATGGAGAGAGGTTCTGGTCCTGATGGAGAGAGGTGTTGGTCCTGATGGAGAGAGGTGTTGGTCTTGATGGAGAGAGGTTCTGGTCCTGATGGAGAGAGGTGTTGGTCCTGATGGAGAGAGGTTCTGGTCCTGATGTAGAGAGGTGTTGGTCCTGATGGAGAGAGGTTCTGGTGAGAGAGGTTCTGGTCCTGATGGAGAGAGGTTCTGGTCCTGATGTAGAGAGGTTCTGGTGAGAGAGGTTTTGGTCCTGATGGAGAGAGGTGTTGGTCCTGATGGAGAGAGGTTCTGGTGAGAGAGGTTCTGGTCCTGATGGAGAGAGGTTCTGGTCCTGATGGAGAGAGGTGTTGGTCCTGATGGAGAGAGGTGTTGGTCCTGATAGAGAGAGGTTCTGGTCCTGATGGAGAGAGGTTCTGGTGAGAGAGGTTCTGGTCCTGATGGAGAGAGGTGTTGGTCCTGATGTAGAGAGGTTCTGGTCCTGATGTAGAGAGGTTCTGGTCCTGATGTAGAGAGGTTCTGGTCCTGATGTAGAGAGGTTCTGGTCCTGATGTAGAGAGGTTCTGGTCCTGGTGGAGAGAGGTTCTGGTCCTGATGGATTGTGTTGAAGGCAGAGCTGAAGTCCACAAACAGGATCCTGGCGTAGGTTCGTGCTGTGTCCAGGTGCTGGAGAAGGAAGATAACTATTAGTAAACCATAATGATGGATGTTATTATCAGCAGCTGCCAATAGATCCCCTACATCTTGTATGATGGACCTTTGAAGCACAAGCACACGCAAGCACTATTGTGGGAACAATCAAACGCACCCTCCCAGGCACTGCGTGTTAGCGAAGTACAACTGGGATTTCGAAGAGGAAGATATGCTTGGTCAATTCTTAATAAAAAAGAAAAACCAACAAATTGAGCACTTGAGTATTCATTAGCAGCGCCTCGCTACAGCTGCGGAGCTTCGGTCAATACCGCTAACAGTCTATTTCCTTGAAATGGTACATATCGCTGAATCTATATTTTCATCTTCAGGTGATGAAATCTGCATAATGTCCCTGTACTAGGGATCGACCGATATGGCTTTTTCAAGGCCGATACCGATACCGATTATTAGTAATCAAGGAGACCGATAACCGATATTTGGAACCGATATACATTTGCAGTAAAATCAGAAAATCTTGGTGTCAAAATGTAGAATAACACAACTCAACACAACTTCTTTGAAATGCATTTAAGCATATATTATGTTTAATGAACTTTTAAACATCTGACAACTGGTTTCCTCTCTGTGCGCTTTTCTTTAGTGCAGCCTTCTGCTATGAGTTAGAGAGAGACAAGAAGTGGGGCTGCAGGCTGACATGCTTAACTAACAATAATGCTTAATTTATTATATCAAACCAATGCCGTCTTTCTAGCATAAAATCCCAATAAACTGCAAAGCACTAGTGCTAGCTAATGGTTTGCAAACTATTAAAAGTGAGGCTATTACAGTAGACCTAACGTTAGTCTAGTAGCCTCACTTCTAATATTTTGCTAAACATTTGCTAGATACATGTTGGCTAGCTAATGAGCTTCACATATCAGCCTGAAAAACTGCGAGGCTCCACTCGCAGCCCCCCCCTCCGCACCACAGTTACTCCGCTGCAAGACGCTGCACGCTGACTGACTTCCCGCGTCCCTGTGTAACTGGGAAGCTGATAGAATTGGATCAATAGATCGTGCTGTTTCTGCAACTTCAGCATAGGGGATTGGGATGTTTATTGAACTTCGGCTTTCAACTGATTTACCTTCGAAACACATGTATGGCTCTGCCGCTCAGCGCTGCTGCTTGCCTCTGTCTGTGTCTGCGTTCTTCGCACCTGCCTGTAATCTGAGAAGGTCCCGCCTCTCTGGCTCCCGCCCGGAAAATCTTCAGTGTTGATTGACACTCCAGTAATAGCCTACCAGATAGCGCTGTGGGCGGGACATTGCTCGTGTACAGAGAGCGGTGACTGCAGCCAGAGAAACGGCCGCATCAGAGCCACAGTTTTATCGGCAATTTTATAAAAAAAAGGCAGATACCGATAATCGGTCAAATGCGGAATATCGGCCCCCGATAATCGGTCGACCCCTACAATCTTCAGGTGATGACATCTGCATAATGTCCCTGTACAAGAAGATTCGAGCATTGTGTAATCCAGTGAGGAAATTCAAGACCAGTCAATATTGATTGATTAAACAACACTAAATAAAATGTTAGTGCTTTCTTCAAACTCAGACTCTCTGCTGCGGCTGTACCTCAAAGACAAAACAATTGTCTGGTGATCTTTGTTGAACAAGGTCTGATTGTCCTGTACATGTACAATGTGGGGTATTTTTAAATACTTTACTAAACCACATTCAATACTATGTTAGACACAAGTTAGTTATTACTCACATATCAAAGTCTTTTCATCTGCAAGATGGAAGAACAGCTGGGTGCTGCCTGGAGAGACTGATGAGGGACACCGGCTGGCTTCAGCAGCTTTCCACACAAAGCCATCACATCTTCTCTTCCATAGTCCTCGCTGTCCACTGGTGCTCTGTCAAAAGAGTGAACATCACAGCCGTCATGTTAACCCTTTGTTACACAACATACAACCAACATGTGTCAAAAGTGACCCGAATTAGTTTTAATTGTAAATATCTTTGCACTAAATTACTTTAACCATTCAGGATTCCAGGTATTCCTCAATTAACATGTTTTGGATCAACACCCATTTTTATTTTTCCCTTTCTTACTTTTTGAGTAAAAATCATGTTTGTATCACTACACTTCTAAGGCACAACATGGGTCAAACATTACCCGTATTATGTTTGCTATGTTATTTCATGCATGGCTGAGTGTTTCTTTACTATACATTTTCAAAAATAATTAATTTTAGCAGTGATTTGGACCAAGCATGTATGATGTAGTAATACAAAAAGTATTTTAGTTCACAGTGTGACATTAGCTAGTCATGTTAGCGTGTAATATATAGAGCAGGTTAGCCGAACGTTAGCGGTTAGCTGTTTATGCTATGCTAGCTGTTGGCTACTGAACATTAACAAACTAGATTCCGCTATAAGAAAGCTGTGAAACTTTACATTAAACTTGGCGACAACACTGTGATACCCCACTGCATGTTTATGTGTAATTCTCCCGTGTTGGAGACGAGAGGGCTGGGGGGCAGCATTGCAATAAACTGTAAGCTAACGTTAGCAGCCGCACGTTAAGTCAGGTTTCCCGGGCGCAACATCTTGCAAGAAACAGCATCTCAGGGCTTCTTAACATTTAACAACCTATTAATGATGCATACCAAATTAACGGGAAGAAACTCAGCTAACTAGAAGAAGAAACGTAACCTTAAATAAAAAATAAAACATTCACAAACTAAGGATTATCTAAATACTTAATATATTAATATATATTAATATTTAACTCCATTACAGTTGCAGGACTCACCAGATCTCAAGTCTTCTGTTCTTTGTTGACGTTCCGATGCTCATATTTAACGTGTAGATGTAAAACGATATTAATCCATAAACTCCTGTAGCAGACATACAGACAGCTGTAGCTCGCAGGAGGAGACCCGCTCAAACTGACTTCGATGTTTCAAATGTGAACGACAGGTGCGGACAGTTCTCATTGGCAAGTTTCTTCGATTACGTTTATATGAACCAATCAGGAGTGTTGTGGACTCATTCCAAACATGCCTGACTTGTCTGCCGTGTTTTGGCTGAATTCTATTTCAAGTGCAGTACCTCTGGCTGTCGGCCAGAATCCGAAAACCATACATTATACTGTAAAACTAAGGTTTATTACTGTAAATTGACCAATGGGAAAAAAACACAGCAACATAAATAAAACAAGGATAACTGTGACTTGTTGTTGAGTAAATAACTGTGTGTTTTAAACCTGGGTCCTCCCTGCAGAGATTTCTCCACTTTCTATGATTTAAATTTTTTTAATGATATTGTCAACTGTAGATGTTTACAATATAGTAAGTTAGGAATTTCATGAAAACATATTTATTTACTTTTGTTTCAACATTGGATATGTTGTGTTTCTGGTGGATTCAATCGAATATTGAGAAAATGATTTATGTAAAAATGTTTTACTTACATTTTACGTTTTTTTAATTTTATGCTTTTTTTTACAGTTTTATGATTACCTTAAAATTACAAATAAAATCTTAAAGTCTTATAATAGTAATACACTTTCATATTACGAGTTACATATTTAATTACAGATAAAAACATTTTGTTTTACGTACATCTGCATGTATTTTCTGAAAGTGAAAAAATACTGTAAATATTATAGAGTAAATTTACTGTAAAAAAAAGGAAATAAACGTTATTTGTTGTTATTGTCAAAATACTTAAAATAATGTTTTGGGTTGTTAATTTATAGTTAATATCTGTCATTTTACAGGATTTTGCAAGTTATTTAAAAAAACATGATAATTACTATAAAAATGTACAGTTATTTCCTGTAAAATTACGATATTTTTTTTACAGCGTATGGTATAAGACACACCTTCCCATGTTTGTGTAAAAAGGACATGACCCCTACTCTGCAGGACTTGCAAAATATTATTCTCGGCTATGACATAACCACCTTTTTGGGGCCTCAGTGTATTTCTCCCCCTCCCTGTGTACTGCTGTGAGGGGAGAGGGAAGAAACTGCCTTCTCCCTTATCAGTGACACCCATAAATCATTATAGGCCTTACACTCAACTTAACAAACCACTTTGTTTTGTTTATACTGTAAATATAGAAAATCATAAAATATGAAGCATTTTCATTGTGGGTTATACAAGAATATAATTGACTATATTTGATTATAACTAACTTTTGTTTTAATTATTCAACCTAATATGAAGATTTCAACACCCTCTTTTTAAAACGCAAAGTTATCTAAACAGCAACAGATACAATTGTAAACATACATACATATTAAAAAACCATCAAAAAGCATTTTCATTGTGGGTTTATACAAGAATATGATTGATCATATTTGATTAAAATTAACTTTCATTTTAAGTATTCACTTGATATGGAGATCTCAACATCTGTTTACAGTTCTATCATCAGATTATTTAATACGATTTGTTAAAACATTGTTGTTTCTTTTGATGTGAAATGTTATGTATTTAATTTAAATAAAAACCAATGTTAGTTTTGTTCACAATTTGTTTAGTTAGTTTACCTTATTTTTTTCTCCAAAAGAACCGATAAAAGTACCGTTAAAAGACCGGACCGATAAGCAGTATAGATAAAAGTAGTAGTACCGTTGAAACCTTAACGATACCCATCCCTACATGTGCGTGGGCTAGGGTTGCAAAATTCCGGGAATTTTCAAAGATGGAAACTTTCCATGGGAATTAACGGGAATTTATGGGAATTTTCCAAATTGAAGGTTGGCTCTTCATAAGGAACTTCAATATAGTTGGGGAAAGTATATTTTAGCATAATCTTGACTAAAACAAACAGATGTCATTCAAGTACACTTGGATATCCATGCTACAGCACACTGCGTTCTGCATGGCTATTGGGACCACACAAAGGTTTGCAACAGGCTCACACATGTGAGAGTGGAAAAACTGGTTGGCATTCGGGCAAACCTAAGGCTCTTTGAGCCGGACACAGAGCCATCCTCAACAAGGCTGGACAGTGACACTGAAGAGGAAGAGGAAGAGTTGGATGTTGATGAGGCCCAGGAAGAGCCCATTGGCTGAAAGGGTTTAACAAAAATGCAGAGGATTGCTTGAAGGAAGATTTAACATTTTGAATGGGACTTTGTGGGGATTTTTGGATGGGGGGTGCATTTTTGTTCATTATGATTGAGTATGTAAGTCGCTTTGGATAAAAGTGTCTAACAAGTAACATTACATTACATTTGTTAGACGCTTTTATCCAAGCGACTTACATACATTCAGTACTGTGGACAATCCCCACAGGAGCAATTTGCGGTGAAGTGTCTCAGGGACACAACGACCTGCTGACTGCAGTGGGACTCGAACTTGCTACCCCCTGATTTCAAGTCCAGCACACTACCCACTGAGCCACAGCCTCCCTGTGGCTTGTAAACAAGTAATGTAATACCACTGTATTTACTGTTATGGAAATCTAGGACCCAACACAGCTGGATTACAAGTCAAAGTGATCAAAACAAATAAATGGTGAATCGAGCAGAGCTGTCTTTTGGGTTATTTATTTGAAGCTTCAAATACATAGGATACAATAATAAAATAGACACAGGTCTGACAGAGTATAGGATAGTCTGCCAGAGTGTGCGTAGTACAATGAAAAAGCAGACGTTATATAGGAAATGAGTGGGAACGTGAGAAATCTGTGTTCACACACAGTCATATTGTTATTAGACACCTGGCCTTGAGCGGGAGATAGCATAACGGTTCTCAGAGTAGGGAAGTTCGTGTGTGACTGTGTGAGTCTCCCAGTAGCCAAAACAGCTCTGTGGCCTTGAAGAAGAAGAAGAAGAAGAGAGAGAAAACAGCACATGACATTTATGAGAAGCATTTGGTTTAAGCATATAAGGATATCAATAAAAATGTCCACTACATTACGTTGTTTTAAATATTTACATATTTCCATACACTTCTTAATTATTGCTTTTCCTTCTCCTTTTCCAAGTGAAACTGGTATTGCTATTTCCTTCTGTAATGTATATTTTGCTAACTTATCAGCATGCTCATTCCCTTGAACCCCCTCATGTGCAGGAACCCAGCATAACTGCACCTCTATTCCCTCTCGCCACATGAACAGTTTCTCCCACTCCGCTACCGGCCTCTTAGCCTTATGTTGTGTTCGGGTCTCCCGTGACCCGTTTCAAGTTCAAATTGAATAATACATTTTTTTTATCGGAACAAGGTTTCATGATATCTTCCACAACAGCTATATAAACACTACAACACAGATGTTGACCATTTAAGCCAAGTCTGAAGGTCTCTAAAAAAAACAAGTGTATCATTTGGTGTTCGGGTCCGGGGCAGCAGAATTGTTTTGGGCGACTCAGGGTCAAATTTGGCCCAATCAAGATTCATCTTTGACTTTAGACACGAGCCCAGCCCCTTCATCCACTGTAACAATAATTGTTCGCAACATGCACCTGGTCTCCCCCTCCCTCTGCCCACGCCCCCCCCCCACGGGAACTCCACCTTTCTCAAAGAATATGAACACTAACACTTGAACCTGAACACACACATGAATGTGTGCAATATGTGGTGTAATGTGTTTTGGGCCATAAAATACAATTACAACAGGATTGTACGGTTATGAATGCATCATAAGTTAGTTATGATGTAGTTAAAACACATATTTTTGAGTGTTTTGGACTGAGATAAATCATGGGTCAAAACTGACCCACGACCACCATGAACGGTAACAGCTTTTGAACACAACACAAGGGTTAAACAAGGCCCGGCCCCCCCACTGACGCTTTACCTCAGCCACATCATAGACTCTATATGCATGACATTCATGCACACAATGCTGAAATACTGCTTACTGCAAATATTCTTATTTCATATTCTAAATTCTATAATTCACTGCACTCTATTTCACTGTAAATTACTGCTTTATTGTATTGCTATTTAACAATATTTTATTACGGTGTCCTTAAAGATTTTCTGTTTTATATTAGATTTCTTGTTTATGTAATGTCTGCACCATGACATCAAGTCAAATTCCTCGTATGTGTGAACCTACCTGGTGATAAACCTGTTCTGATTCTGAAGTCTCAGTAAGCAGTGGTTAAGTTCAATGATTACATCTTCTCTAACAGTTATTGTCAACTGTATGCTTTCCAAAGCAGATAGTGAGTCTGTGCATATCACCACCCTATCAGGTCTGACCTCTTCAACCCATTGTCGCCCAATAATTGCTGCGAGTATTTCTGCTGTATAAACTGACAAGTTATTTGACACTCGTTCTGAGATTGATATTTTGAATTCTGGGATATACACGCCTATCCGCACGCATTCTTGGGCGACCCCACTCTGTATCACCGTGCTATTATAAGATATATAGATAAAGAGAGAAATAGATAGATAGCTAGATGGATAGATGGATAGATAGATAGATAGATAGATAGATAGATAGATAGATGGATATATAGATAGATAGATAGATAGCTAGATGGATAGATAGATAGATAGATAGCTAGATAGATAGATAGATAGATAGATAGATAGATAGCTAGATGGATAGATAGATAGATAGATAGATAGATAGATAGATAGCTAGATGGATATATAGATAGATAGCTAGATGGATAGATGGATAGATAGATAGATAGATAGCTAGATGGATAGATGGATAGATGGATAGATAGCTAGATGGATAGATGGATAGATAGATAGATAGATAGATAGATAGATAGCTAGATGGATAGATAGATAGATAGATAGCTAGATGGATAGATGGATAGATAGATAGATAGATAGATAGATAGATAGATAGATAGCTAGATGGATAGATGGATAGATAACGTTGCTATGTTTCTTTTTATTAAAACAATGAAGAAAAACGTTCGTGCAAAATCGCAGAGACTAATTCATCAACAATTCTTTATTAAACTCTGATTTTTACAGTAATAATAATAATAATGGGTTTCATTTATAAAGCACTTCATATTTGATTTCAAAACCTGAAGTGGAGGCGTGTGGTGCAGTGGGTTGAGCGTTGGTGTTCAGATCAGGGGGTCACAGGTTCAAACCCCACTGACAAGACACTTCACCCCAAATTGCTCCTGTGGGGATTGTCCACAGTATTGAGTATGTAAGTCGCTTTGGATAGAAGCGTCTAACAAGTAACATGTAATGTAAGAAAAGTAATGAAGTGCTACAAGCAGTATCAGACCTTCATATGTGGAGGCTGTCCAGTAGAGCTGATGTTACTCTAGCTATCCTGAAGGTGGCAGCAGAGGAACACAGGATATATATATTTGAATGAAGTCATTAAATAAATAAAGTAACAAATAATATGTCATTTCACATGGAAGTTGGTCACCAAGAAGAAAGGACAAATGTATTTATATTTTGTGGTCAAGTTTATCCATCAAAACAAGTGCATGTATTATTTACATGTTGGATTGTTTATTTCTAGTCTTTTCATTTCTCTACAATGTCTTGTCTTTTTATGCTGCTGCCACGCAAACATGTCCCTAGTTGGGATGAATAAAGGACTTCTTATCTCATCATGTTATCTTAATAACACGCAGGCCTGTTCCTCCTTGACTGCTATTCGGTGGTTTTATTAACATGTGTTGTAGTTTTATAGGTGAAGAAAGAGACAGGAGCTGTTTACTGTTTACTCTCTGAACGGCCATCACCCCTCTCGATCCTCCGTCTTCCCCCCTCACCACTCTCGATATGTAACTGTTGGGAAAATACTGTACTCTTTCAATATCAGAGTAGCACATGATAACAAAGGCCCAACTGTGTGTACATGACAGGATGTATGAGATGAAGCTCATGAGATACTGTGTTGAACATACGATAGCTTTGTTCCTACGATTAACATGATGATTCAGCCCCTAGAGAGAAAGGCATATGACATGTAATGTGTACTGCTTAGGTAGGCCAGAGCTAATCTGAACTAAGCATAGAATACTGCTTTATATTCCTCCATCTTGTGACTGTGTAACTCCCTCTCTTGGATATCAGCATGTGAAGGACACTGTGCTGTGGAGAGAGCTGCTGGGGTGGATGTGTTGGATGGAGTAATCCGAAGAGGCTTCTCAATACTCAAATGTCCCCTCCTCGACTCCTCGGTCCTCCGGTAGTGACCCGGAAATGAATTTCAGCGCACCATTTTGAAGGACGTCTCATTTCTCTAAATGCACACCGAGGACCGAGGATCGAGCGTCGAGGAGGCTCTCTGGAGGAGCTATAACCGAGGATACACTGATGGTTCCTCCACGGCTCCTCCACGGATGCATTTCCGGGAACGGTGGAGGCGTGACGCACGGCCGGACTTATCTCAGCCAATGACAGCTCTGCATGCATCCCCTGGATATTATTTTAGAACCTGCTCTCATCGCAACGCGATGTTTCCAGAGAGAACAGCTGTGAGGTCCTGCAGAAAGCAGAGCAGTGTGTAAAATATATATCACTCAGTATAACAGGCCTACTCTCTTTATTTGCTTTAGTTTAGTAGATATCTACAAACAAAGAGTCGATATTTTTCTAAGACCATTTAGTGCTTCACATATAAAATACACAACGGCTGTAGCCTTATTATGCTTTAGGAGCTGTAGGTGTGTGTGGTACAGTGTGTAGGTGTGTGTGTGTGGTACAGTCAGTGTGTAGGTGTGTGTGTGGTACAGTGTGTAGGTGTGTGTTGTTCAGTGTGTAGGTGTGTGTTGTACAGTGCGTAGGTGTGTGTTGTACAGTGTGTAGGTGTGTGTTGTACAGTGCGCAGATGCGGCGGACAGACGGGTCTCAGTTGGTTTGGTGTCCTCTGCTTACTTTTAATACTTGTAAATACAACTTTTGGCCCGTAATTTCAATTCCCCATTTCAGCGACCAGAGAGAGAGATATATCCAGTCTCTGATTGTGTTACGTTATTATGTAAGTGCTCTCATACTTTAAATTGCATATATTTATATAAATATATTTGTGTGTGTGTCCACATCTGTAGCCTGTTATTGTCTCATTATACCGCACTCTCAATGAATTCAAAGTAAATATGTGGGGGAACGATGTTCAGCTGATCCAGCAGAGATTATAAAATATGACAAAACACTCGACAGCTGATGCAGCTGTTGCCACGTAATAATGAACGGACGTCGCTTTAATATGACCGCTCAGAGGAGAGGAGTTCTCATTTCTTTAAACGTCTGCTGCTTCCCCTCCTCTCTCCTCGGTTCCCCTCCTCGGTCCTCCGCTCGCATCTCCTGTGGGCGGGACTAAGTCTCGAGGAGGGGAGTCGAGGAGGGGAGTCGAGGAGGGGACATTTAAGATTTGAGAAGCCTCTCAGGTCTCAGTGAGAGCAAGGAAATTCAGAGACTGCAGGGAGGCGTAGCCAGAGATGAAGTCAGCCTTAGGAACAGCTGACTGGCAGTTCCACAGGCCGCCTGAAACTAGATGTTGGATCTCAGTGGAGCATGTGGGATAGACGAGAGCAGGCCGGTTACAACGATTAGGAGATGCACGGGGTCAGAAATGTATTCTGGGCCTAAATCATTCGATGCTTTATAAACCAGCCGCAGTATTTAGAAATAAATTATTTGACACACAGGAAGCCAGTGTAAAGACTTCAGAACAGGACTGATCCACTTTCTTAGTGTTAGTGAGGAACCAGTGTAAAGACTTCAGAACTGGACTGATCCACTTTCTTAGTGTCCGTGAGGAACCAGTGTAAAGACTTCAGAACTGGACTGATCCACTTTCTTAGTGTCAGTGAGGAACCAGTGTAAAGACCTCAGAACTGGACTGATCCACTTTCTTAGTGTCAGTGAGGAACCAGTGTAAAGACTTCAGAACTGGACTGATCCACTTTCTTAGTGTCAGTGAGGAACCAGTGTAGAGACTTCAGAACTGGACTGATCCTCTTTCTTAGTGTTTGTGAGGAACCAGTGTAAAGACTTCAGAACTGGACTGATCCACTTTCTTAGTGTTTGTGAGGAACCAGTGTAAAGACTTCAGAACTGGACTGATCCACTTTCTTAGTGTTAGAGAGGAACCAGTGTAAAGACTTCAGAACTGGACTGATCCACTTTCTTAGTGTTTGTGAGGAACCAGTGTAAAGACTTCAGAACTGGACTGATCCTCTTTCTTAGTGTTTGTGAGGAACCAGTGTAAAGACTTCAGAACTGGACTGATCCACTTTCTTAGTGTTAGAGAGGAACCAGTGTAAAGACTTCAGAACTGGACTGATCCACTTTCTTAGTGTTTGTGAGGAACCAGTGTAAAGACTTCAGAACTGGACTGATCCTCTTTCTTAGTGTTTGTGAGGAACCAGTGTAAAGACTTCAGAACTGGACTGATCCTCTTTCTTAGTGTTAGAGAGGAACCAGTGTAGAGACTTCAGAACTGGACTGATCCTCTTTCTTAGTGTCAGTGAGGAACCAGTGTAAAGACTTCAGAACTGGACTGATCCACTTTCTTAGTGTTAGTGAGGAACCAGTGTAAAGACTTCAGAACTGGACTGATCCACTTTCTTAGTGTTAGAGAGGAACCAGTGTAAAGACTTCAGAACTGGACTGATCCTCTTTCTTAGTATTAGAGAGGAACCAGTGTAAAGACTTCAGAACTGGACTGATCCACTTTCTTAGTGTTAGAGAGGAACCAGTGTAAAGACTTCAGAACTGGACTGATCCACTTTCTTAGTGTTTGTGAGGAACCAGTGTAAAGACTTCAGAACTGGACTGATCCTCTTTCTTAGTGTTAGAGAGGAACCAGTGTAAAGACTTCAGAACTGGACTGATCCACTTTCTTAGTGTTAGTGAGGAACCAGAGTAAAGACTTCAGAACTGGACTAATCCTCTTTCTTAGTGTTAGTGAGGAACCAGTGTAAAGACTTCAGAACTGGACTGATCCACTTTCTTAGTGTTAGTGAGGAACCAGAGTAAAGACTTCAGAACTGGACTGATCCTCTTTCTTAGTGTTAGAGAGGAACCAGTGTAAAGACTTCAGAACTGGACTGATCCTCTTTCTTAGTGTTTGTGAGGAACCAGTGTAAAGACTTCAGAACTGGACTGATCCACTTTCTTAGTGTTAGTGAGGAACCAGAGTAAAGACTTCAGAACTGGACTGATCCACTTTCTTAGTGTTAGAGAGGAACCAGTGTAAAGACTTCAGAACTGGACTGATCCACTTTCTTAGTGTCAGTGAGGAACCAGAGTAAAGACTTCAGAACTGGACTGATCCACTTTCTTAGTGTCAGTGAGGAACCAGTGTAAAGACCTCAGAACTGGACTGATCCACTTTCTTAGTGTTGGTGAGGAACCAGTGTAAAGACTTCAGAACTGGACTGATCCACTTTCTTAGTGTTAGTGAGGACTCGAGTGTGAGTCTTTTTCAGTCTCATAACTGCCGTATGTTTTGTAGCTTCAGGTCCAGCTCCAGCACCTCCGACTCCGTCACTGCCGTCACTTGGATCTCAGGTGAGTCTGCATGTTTACATAATGTAGTTTTTAAATATTCATTTAAATATTTTTTTCAGTGTCTTTATTTGTTTTTGTATTTTAATATTTGTGTTTATATTGTTTTAATGTTTGTATATTTAATTGAAGTTTCTATCTATATTTTATATTTATTTTATATACATTTATTATTATTTTTAAAATTAGTATATATTTTGTTTTATTGTTTATATTTAATATATTTATTTAGCAAATGCATTAGCTTAGTTGTAGTGTTTGGATATTTATATATTCTTTTAGGCTTTTTATTCATATATTTTATTATAATTGACTTTATATTTAGTTTTATTATTCAAATTTAAAATGTACTTCCAGTGTTTATGTATTGATCACATGTATGTTTTTTTCTGTATATAGCCATGTTTACATATTTAGTTGGGAGTGTGTATGGATCGTTTTTATATAACATTTTTTATTTCTCTATGTATAATTGTATTGTTTATATATATTTTATATATTTATGTCTATTATTTATTTGTGATGTTTAAATGTCTAATTTTAGTTTTTTTTATATTAGGTTCTAATTTTTGTATACATTTGTTATATATTTAGTTTTATTGTTTAAACTTTTATTATCAACAGTTTAAAATATATTAAGTATATATATATATAAAGTTTTTACGCAGTTTTTTTAATTGAATTTTTAATTTGTAGTGTTTGTATATTATTATTAATTATTATTTGTATACGTATTTTCATCCTTACCCAGGTTGAACCTATACTATTATTTTTGTCGGCAGGTGGAGACTGTGAGCAGGTCAACCCGTGGGACGACCACTGCTCAGAGGGACAGGAACAACCCACACCTTCTGACAGCACAGGGACGCCCCGGGACAGAAACAAACACACCTCCAGCTGCAGAGAGGAACCTTCTGACAGCACAGGGACGCCCCGGGACAGAAACAAACAAACCTTCAGCTGCAGAGAGGGGTATCTGATGTAGCGTCTACTAATTTAAATAACGATTCACTGACACATTAACATAAAATCATAACACAGAATATAGATGTGTGAAATGGTTGGTACTAACTTTATTTTGGCATATTTCGAAAATGTAACTCATAATTATTCATAAGAACAAAGAGCAAACATGTTTAAATAAATACTTCCAGTGGACTGAGGAGGAAGGGTGATCCTTTATGTTGTTATAAAATGTGTTTATTTGTCATATAATACTATAATAACTGATATTAAATACATTGATAATTATACAAAAGCACTGGATTGAAATCAACTACAAAAATAGGTCATTAATAAAGAAATAATTTCAAGCAGACTTCCACATGTCTTGGTACTTCCTTTTTAAATGTAATTGCTATTACTTTGCATAGCCTCGCCAGCTTAATCAAACTTTACTGACAAAATAAACAGTTTTTAAGCTTTTAAATGAACTGTTAAGTTGTCACAGTTGTTTGGAGCTGCTGCCGAGTCTACTTAAAAAAACACAACAACCATCTTTCTTATAATTCCCCTCACTGCCTGAACGTAGACACGGGTCCGCACTGTCTGACCACAGGGGGCTAAACAATAGCTAACGTTTATTAGCTAAACGGCAATAAGTGGTGGTGCACCAGGAGCTACAGGGCGGGCCGCCAACAGCAATGTAAGATAGTGTCGGTGTTTCGGGTCAGAGCCGGATCCCAGCTGAACAGCTTGTGGGACACGGCAGGAAGAAGTTTTAACACAGCAAGTACTTCCTTTTCAAAAATAGTTCACTTTATTAACAACGATTCTTCAAAAGCATCAGGATGAAATGTAACTCACATTAGCTCGTGATATCAACTACACGATAAGAGATCAGCCGTTGCTTTTTCTTGTTCAAAGGGAGATTCACTTTGGTTTTTATGTCTATGTCACAAACTGAGCAACCAAATGGCATCTCCCATGTGAATTCTCACGTCTCTTCAGACTGTCTTTCAGGCGTAATATTTTCCCACACTCAGATACACCCATGGGTACAACTTCAGATACAAATGAGCACATAATGAAATATGACCCCCGGTTTGATGATTGACAGCTCACAGTACAATGGGGGCTCTCTACCCTTACCCACAATTTAAAGTAATTCACACAGACCCTCTCCTCTTTGCTCTTCTCTCTGTGAGGAGCAGCAAGTTCAGCTTCAGAACAAAGTGAAACACAAACAATGGCATCAAATATTATTAATATGTCGGGTAGTAGCCTAATAGATTTATTTATTTTCTTCTCAGAGTGTACCAGAATGCAGGGCCGTCCCTTCCTACATGCAGATCACATGGGGCCTCATCTTGCGGAAGGGCCCTCAACTGAGCGCACCGTTATGCGGCGCAATTAGTGTAAGCGCGGCACAGTTTTGCCGCTGCGACACGGAGGGCCTCATCATATAACTTTGCGTGGGGCCACAAAATGGCCAGAATGTGTAGTTTTTATGTTAGCATTTAAAAAAAATCTCCTGGAGGAGAATCCCCCCAGACCCCCCTGCTGGGGTTGGATTTTAAGCATGTGTACTTTTTTATGTTATACAGTTCAGCTTTGATTCCATCATCTCATTAAACTTTTTTAAAAGCATACTTTAGTTCTGTGAAGGGATATAAGGGATATATGCACAGTACTTCACTTTAATTGATTTTGTCTGCTGAAAAGCAAATAAGCAAATGTCGGGTCGCGATTTATTGACAAAGGAAAAAAGTGGGTCCCGAGGCCTGGCCAGTTGAGAACCACTGGTTTAGAGTGTTTAACCGGAATAACAGATCTTTCCAATCACCACTGATTTCAGGGTCAGGAGAAGCTAAAGTCATGCTCTTGGCTGGCTCGGGCTCTCTGTCAGTGTCGCCATAAGTGTTAGTTATTGTTGTGTCATTGGAGCACAATGGACTTGTTTCTGTGCTTAATATTTGTTTTAATGCACATTCAGACTCGACTTAGAGCAATGATGTTTTAACACAATTCGAGCAGGTATCGCATTATACACATTTACTGGGACTAACTCAAAGAGTTTAAACCTAACAATAATCACTGTCTTCAGGATCAGGTTCTGAAGAGTCTCCAGAGTTGTCCTCAGTATCTGGTTGTAAATGTCTCTCTGGATCTGGGTTCCAGGCTGGTTCTGGTCCTCCACAGTCCTCTCCATCAGCTTATGTTTCCATGTGTTCAGCTGAGATTCTGGCTGGAGGCTCTGCCTCTCTGATCTCCTCAGTTTGAGTTTGATGAAGCTGTGAGGACTGACGACCAACACACTTATGGATTTTGACCTGATATCTCCGTGTGAATCTTTTGTCACAAACACTGCAGCTGAATGGTTTCTCTCCTGTGTGGATTCTCATGTGGTAATTTAAATGTCCTCTCTGTCCAAAATGTTTCTTACAAATAGAGCAGCTGAATGGTTCCTCTCCTGTGTGGATTCTCATGTGGTACTTTAAATGTCCTCTATGTGCAAAATGTTTCTTACAAATTGAGCAGCTGAATGGTTTCTCTCCTGTGTGGATTCTCATGTGGTACTTTAAATCTCCTCTCCGTCCAAAAGATTTCTTACAAATTGAGCAGCTGAATGGTTTCTCTCCTGTGTGGACTCTCATGTGTTTCTTTAAATCTCCTCTCTGTCCAAAAGATTTCTTACAAATTGAGCAGATGAATGGTTTCTCTCCTGTGTGGATTCTCATGTGGTCCTTTAAATTTCCTCTCTGTGCAAAATGTTTCTTACAAATTGAGCAGCTGAATGGTTTCTCTCCTGTGTGGATTCTCATGTGTTTCTTTACATTTCCTCTCTGTGTAAAAGTTCTCTCACAGACTGAGCAGCTGAATGATTTCTTTCCTGCACTACATCTTGAATCACAGACAGGGTCTTGTTTATTTTTCTGAGAGTTTGAATCTGGTTCTCTCGTCTTCTTCCAATCAGCACTGTCTTCAGTGTCAGGTTCAGAAGAGTCTCCAGGGTTGTCCTCAGTCTCTGGTTGTAAATGCCTCTCTGGATCTGAGCTCCTGGCTAGTTCTGGTCCTCCACAGTCCTCTCCATCAGCTTCTGTTTCCAGGTGTTCAGTTTGTCTTTGATGAAGCTGAGAGGACTGAGGTTTCTCTTCATCATCTTCACTCTTCACAGGGACAGGAGTTAATGTGGACTTGGTGATATTAGCCTCCTCCAGCCCTTGAAGCTGCTCTCCCTCCTGACTGCTCCAGAGTTCCTCCTGTTTCTCTTTAATGTGTGGGGGGGGCTCTGGGTCCTCCCGATCCAGACTGGAGCTCCACTCCTGCTGCGCAGGGGGAACCTCTTCTTTAACCACCACCAGCTGCTGGACATCTGCAGGAAACAGGAAACACATTCAGAGAAACTATAGAGTATTAGGGTTTAAAATCTTACCACGATTAACACTTCTTTAACTTTGCAGACCTTATCCATTCCTTATTTTAAATGCTTTTCCAGATGCCCTGGAGAGTTTCAAGACAACAGGTGAGTTAGTACTCTAGCCGATCTAAAACATAGTTTCACTGCCGCTTAGCAAGTCGTCGGCCGTTCACGGAGTATGAGGCCTTAGCCTTATAGTTTGTGACCTGTCTGCAGAGTCGTTAGCTGAGAACTGGTGTTGGAATTTCTCAGAGTAGTCGTTTAGCATCTCTCTCCGCCTCACTAAACCTGTACTTGGACTCATACAGGTGCATCTCAATAAATTGAATATTATCGAAAAGTGAGTTTAGATCAGTAATTCAATTTATAAAGTTTAAATGTATACATCACATATATTCATTACACACAAACTGAATTATTTCCAGCGTTTATTTGTTTTAATCTTGATGATTAAATGAAAGCCAAAATACAGCATCTCAGAACATTTTAATAATACATAAGACCAATAAAAAAGAGATTTTCTATTATAGAAATGCTGTCCTTCTGAAAAGTATGTTAATGTTCCTGCTGTCAGTTGGACCTCCTTTAGCATGAATAACCATCAATGCGGCGTGGCATGGAGACTATCAGTCTGTGGCACTGCTGAGGTGTGATGGAAGCCCAGGTTGCTTCACTAGCGGCTTTCAGCTCGTCTGCATTGTTGGGTCTCGTGTGCTTCATCTTCCTCTCGACAATACCCCATAGAATATCTACAATAATAATTCACAAAATTCTGACTTTCTCAACATTTTAACTTTTTCTAAAATGTTGAATTTCAACATTCTGATTTTTTTTATGGAAAAATCAGAAAAATCACGTTTTTCTCCAAATCCTGACCTTTGAATAAAAAAATCTCTAAATTGTTCAGATAAACCTCAGAATTTTTACTTTTACTTAACATAAAACAATTCTGACAAATGTTCTCATAATCCCGATTTCTTTCAGAAAAAAACTCTGAATTCTGACTTTGTTCTGCAAATCTCACAATACATTTTTCCCCAAATACTGACATTTTCCCAAAATGTCAGTATTTTTCAGAATTTATGGTCTTTTCAGAAAACCTCAAAATGTGGACTTTTGCTTAAAGGAGACATGTCATGCCTTTCCGGTTATGACCCGTCCCCTTGTGTGTTATGAAGGTTTTTATGCATGTAAACGGTGTGCAGAGTCACAAACCCTCAAAGTACATCCTGTAGCGAGTTAAACTCTAACACAGAAAAGACCTCCCTAAAACGCCTCGTTGGAGATACGTCACTGTCCATTTGATTCTACCGGGTACAGCATGATGTCAACCCGTACCTGGAACGAAATGGACCAATCTGCGGAGCCGTTATGTTAAGCCCCCGCTGATTGACACACACACACACACACACACACACACACACCACACACACACACACACACACACACACACACACACACACACACACACACACACACACACACACACACACACACACACACACACACACACACACACACCACACACACACACACACACACACACACACACACACACACACACACACACACACACACACACACCACACACACACACACACACACACACACACACACACACACACACACACACACACCGGGGTGGGAAATGTAGCGTTGTACCTACACTTCCTACAGCGTAACCTGGGACAGCCAGTCGCACTGGTGTTATAGATGTTCGCCTAGGGCGCCAGATCTGGGAGAAAAAAAAATGTTTTGACTGTTGGGGCTCATCCTAATTTTCGGCCTTGATGTAACAACATTCATAATTAAGTCAATGTAACACCCTTTTCATCCCGGTTACACTTTTCATTTGCCCTGTACGATGGTCGCTGTAAGTGATGAAAATGGGGGATGTTGGCTTATCTGGCACCCGCAGCTGAGAGCCAAAGTGCGAGTGAGCATGGGGGCGAGCGAGGGAGAAAGGGACGGTGCACCGGTACGCGCTGTTGTTATTAGCATCTGGTGCTAGCTGCTCTAACGGAAGAAGAAGATGTTTCTCCAATGATGTGGAGGAGAGTCCTCTCCAGTCAGACTGAGGCTGATAACTACAGCTCAGTGAGGTAAAGGACTCTTGAGTGTTTAGATAGTTCACTTTAGTCTAAGTTATCTGAGTGGGTCTCAAACGTTTCGATCACCATTTATGTAAACACATATTTTCAAGGCACTCCTTTATAATTATTGGGATAAAACAGGTTTGAAATCATTCCAATGTATAATATAGGAGAGTAAACCAGACATATCGTTTTAAACTGGAGATAAAAAAATATGCATAAATAAAATAGTAAAATAAGATATGAATAACAACAAAAATAAAATACGTTATGTATTTGTTATTGGCTATGGGTTATTGGTTATGCTCACATACTTATTTAATTATTAAAAATGTAAGCCGATCTTTTTCATATGGGTGATTAGAGTTGTACCCCCTAGATCTAGTCTCTAGTCATTCTGCTTAAAGTGCACCAGATTGAAGCATTTTACTTTAAAATGTTCAAACATTTCTTCCCGGGATGTCTGAGAAGGCAGATATGCTTGTTTTTCTCAACAAGAACTGTTTTAAACTTTAAAAGTTGGACTGTTGTAGCTTTAGTGGTTCTCAGGTTACAGTTGCATAGTAGTGAATATAAACAGACTGATTAATGTGAATATTACTGTAAACTAACCTGTGTAAAAGTTTCTCGAATAAATTTAATTGTTTTGGTGGAAGAAGAATGTATCATTTTTTTACCCTGCCCCTCAAAGAATCGGAATTGAGAACCGTTAAGAACCGGAATCAGAATCGTGGAAATTCAAACAATACCCAACCCTAGTCGTCACCGTCGATGTTCTCTTATGCTCCAACACACAGTTGCACTGGGTGCAGAATAGTTTCCCCCCACTTTCGTGCAAGACATCGGGGTACTGCTTTGCCCGGACTTTAGTAGAAATGTTCGTCGATAAATGAGATGGATTAGATTTTTTCATCTTGGTGTTTTCTCTCTCGTGTGAGCTCCACACGTTCACTCTACGGTGTTGTTTACCTTCAGTGATGCGCGAGTTGATGACGTCACGTCATCATCACTTCACATCAAGACTAATTAATTTTTTTTCTCTCAACTTTGTGTGGAAAAATGCGGGGATTATGCGCCCTTTTGATAAATATGCGGCCTTTTAAAAATCTGCGCCATTTTGCGGTAAATTCTGCGATCGCAGAATCGCGTTTTTCTGGAGGGTCGAATTAGAGCACAATGGACTTGTTTCTGTGCTTAATATTTGTTTTAATGCACATTCAGACTTGACTTAGAACAATTATGTTTTATCACACTCAGAGCAGTTATCACGTTATACACACTTACTGGGACTAACTCAAAGAGTTTAAACCTAATAATAATCAATGTATTCAGTCTCAGGTTCAGAAGAGTCTCCAGGGTTTTCCTCAGTATCTGGTTGAAAATGTCTCTCTGGATCTGAGTTCCTGGCTGGTTCTGGTCCTCTACAGTCCTCTCCATCAGCTTATGTTTCCATGTGTTCAGCTGAGCTGCTGGCTGCAGGCTCTGTCTCTCTGTTCTCAGTTTGAGTTTGATGAAGCTGTGGGGACTGACGACCAACACACTTATGGATCTTGAACTGATAACTCCAGGTGAATCTTTTGTCACAAACACTGCAGCTGAATGGTTTCTCTCCTGTGTGTATTCTCATGTGTTTCTTTAAATATCCTCTCTGTGCAAAAGATTTCTCACAGACTGAGCAGCTGAATAGTTTCTCTCTTGTGTGGATTCTCATGTGTTTATTTAAATCTCCCTGTGCAAAATATTTCTTACAAATTGAGCAGCTGAATGGTTTCTCTCCTGTATGGACTCTCGTATGTTTCTTTAAATCTCCTCTATCTGCAAAAGATTTCTTACAAATTGTGCAGATGAATGGTTTCTCTCCTGTGTGGATTATCATGTGTTTCTTTAAATTTCCTCTTAGTACAAAATATTTCTTACATACTGGGCAGATACATGGTTTCTCTCCTGTGTGGATTCTCATGTGTTTCTTTAAATCTCCTCCCTTTGCAAAAGATTTCTTACAAATTGTGCAGATAAATGGTTTCTCTCCTGAGTGGGTTCTCATGTGCCGATTTAAATTTCCTCTGTATGTAAATGTTTTCTCACACAAAGAGCAGCCAAATGTATTCTCTCCTGCACTACGTCTTGAATCACTGACAGGGTTTTGTTTATTTTTCTGAGAGTTTGAACCTGGTTCTCTGGTCTCCTTCAAATCAGCACTGTCTTCAGTGTCAGGTTCAGAAGAGTCTCCAGGGTTGTCCCCTGTCTCTGGTTGTAAATGTCTCTCTGGATCTGAGTTGCTGGTTGGTTCTGGTCCTTCACAGTCCGCTCCATCAGCTTCTGTTTCCAGGTGTTCAGTTTGTCTTTGATGAAGCTGAGAGGACTGAGGTTTCTCTTCATCATCTTCACTCTTCACAGGGACAGGAGTGAATGTGGACTTGGTGATATCAGCCTCCTCCAGCCCTTGAAGCTGCTCTCCCTCCTGACTGCTCCAGAGTTCCTCCTGTTCCTCTTTAATGTGTGGGGGGGGCTCTGGGTCCTCCTGGTCCAGACTGGAGCTCCACTCCTGCTGCTCAGGGGGAACCTCTTCTTTAACCACCACCAGCTGCTGGACTTCTGCAGGAAACATGAAACACATATTCAGAGAAACTGTATAGTATTAGAATTTAAAATCTAACCACAATTAACACTTCTTTAACTTTGCAGCCCTTATCCATTCCTTATTTTAAATGCTTTTCCAGATCGGTCAGCCGTTCACGGAGTGTGAGGCCGTAGCCTTATAGTTTGTGACCTGTCTCCAGAGTCGTTAGCTGAGAACTGGTGTTGGAGTTTCTCAGAGTAGTCGTTTAGCATCTCTCACCGCCTCGCTAAACCTGTACTTGGACTCATACAGGTGCATCTCAATAAATTAAATATCATGGAAAAGTGAGTTTATATCAGTAATTCAATTTATAAAGTTTAAATGTATACATCACATAGATTCATCACACACAAAGTGAAGTATTTTCCAGCGTTTATTTGTTTTAATCTTGATGATTAAATGAAAGCCAAAATCCAGCATCTCAGAACATTTTAATAATACATAAGACGCTGTCCTTCTGAAAATCATGTTAATGTGTATGCATTCAGTACTTGGTTGGACCTCCTTTAGCATGAATAACTGCATCAATGCGGCACAAATCTCTATTTCAGCGTGATAAGCCGATGAACTGCTGCCTTTGTGCATTAACCTGTTTTAACCCCGAGCCTGTTTTTCAGGTCTCAGGCTCGAAAATGACATTCCCAGAACAAATGACTATATATTTTACATTACATTGCATTTAGCTGACGCTTTTATCCAAAGCGACTTACAATAAGTGTGTTCGATCAACAAAATAAAAACTTGAAAACAGAATCATAAAGTACATCAGGTTTCATAGAGCAAAAACATTTCAAGTGCTACTCAACTGGCTTTAGGTAAGCTAATGTCAATGGGGAGCTCATTCCACCATTTGAGCGAGGATAGCAAACCCACGTGTTTTTGCTGATGGGAACTTGGGTCCCCTTCGCAGCGAGGGTGCAGCGAGCCGTTTTGTTGATGCAGAGCGGAGTACACGTGCTGGGGTGTACGGTTTAACCATGTCCTGGATGTCCAAGATTATAGCCTGAGGGGCTAAACTACCAAATAAAATAAAACACCAGGGATACTTAGCTCAATCAAAGTAGGATTTGCCTCCTCTTTGCCACCCTCGTGACTCCAGCAGGACTCCTTTGTTTTTGTCAGTCTTCATCTGTCTGACGCTGAAACTGACACTCCAGGAAAGTGCTACCTAAAATAGACACCTGATTGCTGAGTTCTCACAGTGGGGCCACGTCCCTTTAATTAGTTAACGCTCTGCAGCTGGTGGCCCTCAAAAGGAAATCTAGACTGGCCCCCTCCTGAGTCGTTATTGTCTTTTCAGTGGCCCAATGGTTTTACAATTACATTAAACCCTAAGTTATAAAGTTATGAGTTTAACCCTTAATGCAGTTACACCTACTCAAAGCTCTTAGTATTCTACAAATGTTTAAATCAAAGTTAACCCTAGCAGTCAGTTAGTTCAGTTTTAAGGTTTCAGTCAATTACTTGTCCCAAGTTTCTGCCTGACAGATACTGTAGTGGTTTAGAGATTTAAAATCACAATTTCCAGTCAGATCAACTACAGAGCATTGATACAGAGCACACACTGAAACAGAGAAGTCTAAAAACAGAATGTTACTCACACAATTCTAGAAGTCACCAGTTGTTATCCTGTCAAAATCGAGTTGCACACTGCATATCTTCCCTTTCAAAAAGGGGTAAATTAATAATCCTTTTTCTCAAAGCAATGATAAACCTTTGAGTTGGATGTAGAAAAGTCACAATCAATATAGATTTTGTTTATTTTTAAAGTAAATTCAGATTGAACATAGTAAAAAAATGTAAAAGAATTATAGTGTCCGTCCAAAAAAAAACAGAACTTATCGTGAAAACCACCCTTGGATGAAGGGATAGACTAAAAGCTTTATGAATCCAAACTATAACATAATAAGTACCCTGTATCAAGATTGATGCAAAACAAGTGAAATTTGACCTTTTTAGAGAGATTTAGAAAATAAACCCATTTCTGGGGTCATTTGGGTGCATTTTCCATATCTCTGGCCCCCCTCATTCGATTTTGGAATGATGGATTATCAGTAATCATTTCAAAGTGACACAAACACATTGGATTAACCTTCAGTAGCGTTTTTATCGTTTTAATGCCATTGAACACGACTTTTGATCAGAACAACAGCTAAGGTAAGACGATGTCCCGTGAATGCTCCGTGGTGTGATGTCTGGTTTTTCTTCCCATGTCGCGAGTTCTATCTCAGTGATGATACTTATACGTCTGGAATCTGTGGAATCTCAGCTTGCTAATCGATATCTTGTTTGTACAGATCCGATAAGTAAGAAGGGTATTTATACCTAGAGTTCTGTGCTAAGTGTGTTAGCATTTTTTCGCTCAGGGCTCATTTAGATGCTTCTTGTGAGACTTGTGTTTTGTTTCGGTAAAAATAGTTCATATCGTCAGTTAGCTGAGTTTCTTCCCGTTAAGTGGGTATAACACAATCATAGGTTTTTAAAGTTTAAGAAGCCCCGAGACAGTTTCGAAAAAGAAAAAAAACCAGAGAGCCCCCGCTAAACAGGTTAAGGTTTCTGTCAGGCCCCCCCTTTGGAGAAAAAAAAAGTCGGGGCCCCAAACACAAATAGTCAGGCTCAGTGGCGGTGACAGAGATTTTTTTTGAGGGTGCTGTGGGGTAGCTTGACGTTTCATAGAGGGTGCTCAGATATTTAGGGTTTCCCATGAATGTACCAGTCGCTACAGTGGAATGTTCTACTGCAACAATCCCCACGCATATACACAGTGTACCCGCGACTAGGGATGTCCTGATCACCTTTTTTTGCTCCCGATCCGATCATTTGATTTTGACAATCTGCCGATACCGATTTTTTCCGATCCGATCTTTATGCAATGCATTAAGAGAAGGAAAAAAGCATTCAAGTTGTCCCTTAAGTTTATTTTTTTATTGAAATGACCCATTCTATCCAACATGGATAGCTTCACAGCAGCATTGGATCAAAAACAAAATAAAGCTTATCAGTGGTTCACCACAAAATAACCATGTAAACAAATTGAGTGCAGATAGTGCAGTGACAAAACAAAAATAACTATTGGAAAGAGGTAGCTTCACACGTTCACATTCAGTCACAAATAATAAAATACAAATTTTGCTTGGTGCAGAATTCTAGCCTTAAGACTAACTAGTCTCGTATTAATGCAATGAACAACTTAACAGCAGCTTAACATAACATGAATAAACAAAGTATTATATTTCCATCTTACTGGAGTAACACAATTCAAATATAAAATGTAAACAAAAACATGGATATAAAATTGCAAGGCACTGGTTTTTTTGTTTGGTTTTTTAAATCAAGGGACGGTCAGCTCTTGAATGTGAGCTGCACTCTTACTTCTTACTCACTCTCCGGCTTCACAATTAAGTGGAGGTTTTTTTAAAGAAAAATCAGCATCTCTACCCTGTCAGGTGAGAGCCGGTTCCTTTTCTCATCAAGGACGTTGGACACTGGCATCTGGAAAAGCATTTAAAAATATAGAAAATTATTATTATTATAATAACTACCTGTTATTGCAGGGATGACATCAGCTGCAGATGCAGTGTGATTGCTCACATCCCTCGTGAGTTCCTCAAATGGAGCTAACACCTCAGCTGTCTTCTCCACAGGGTCCACTGGTTGGCTGTCAGTGTGGCTGGCAGGCTGTAGTCAGCTGCATACACAGAGAGCCCGCTTTTGCTCCAGGATGCTCTGCAGCATGTAGAGGCTTCTGTTCCATCTCACTTGCACGTCCTGCTGCAGACACTTGACGTCCATCTTCAGATCCTTCTGGATATCTCCCAGCCGGGAATAGGCCAACGGGGAATGTTTGAAATGTCCAACAATTTTCCTCGCGGTGAGACAGCAGACCCTCATGCACAGCAAGTTGGAGCGTGTGTGCGACACAGCCAACACTCTTTACTTCCAAATCATCCATGGCTTTCACCATATTCCGCGCGTTGTCCCGCAAAATGACATGGACCCGTGGCTTATCTATTCCCCAACTGTTAAGCATCCCCTCGATCGCCTCTCTCACACGATCTGCTGTGTGAGTTCCGCGAAAGTTCTGAGCTTGCAAGGTCGCATGTTGCAAATTAAACTGGGAGTCGATCCACTGTGCAGTGAAGCTAAGGAGTGACATTGGACACACAGAAGAACTCATATGTCTGTGGTAAATCCGAAAGCAGGCACGTCTGTTAACAGGGCTTGCAGGTGACCATGAAGCTTGTTGTGAAGGGCAAGCAGAGCTTTCTCTGTAAAGTAGTGACGAGAAGGCAACTCATAACGTGGCTCCAAGTGCTCCATGAGACGGCGAACCCCACGTTCTCCACCACAGATAACGGCTGGTCATCCAACGCGATGAATTCAGCTATCTTGGCTGTTATTTTGTTGGCCTTTTCACTGTTCTGGGGCCGTTTCTCTTTCCTTTTAAACGTCTCTGAAAGTGTCGGTTGTTTCAGTCCCGTTGTTACCTGAGTGGCCGCTTTGTACTCGTCGTGTTCTTGGCGGTGTTTGTTTCTCAGGTGGCGTGTTAGATTGGTCGTGTTGAACGTAGCTCTGTTCTTTCCACCACGCGGAACCTCCGCCTTGCAAACATTGCATCGAGCTGTTACACTGCCTTCGCTTTCAATTGTAAAATATTTCCAAACTCCTGACATATTCTCTGTCTGTAATGTTCTCGACTCCGGAGTAGTGTTGTCACGATACCAACATTTTGGTTTCGATACCGAGTCAAGAATTGCGATTCCGATTCTTTTTCGATACTTTTCTTAAAAAAAGGGAAACACGGAATATCGGCTTTAAAATTAGGAATAACAGATGATTTTAGCAGTCAGAACAACTAAAGCAGCAGTGTTACTAACAGAAACGCCAAAGAGTCACATCTAATAGAAATATATATAAAAGCATTTATTTGAATTGTGTAGCAGTGAGTTTAACATTTTGAAAATGTATGTTCATGCCTCTGTGCAAGGCTTAGTCTTTCTATCTTTATAGCCACTGGTGTAAAGTAACTAAATTCATAAACTCAAGTACAATTTTGAGATACTTGTACTTTATTTAAGTATTTCAATGTTTCTTTTGCTACTTTGTACTTCTAATCCACTACAGTTCAGAAATAATGGTGTACTTTTCCTCCCCTACATGTATTTAATCCCTTTAGTTACTTCACAGATCTGGATGAATGATGGTAAATATAATCAAGTGTTAAATCAGACTTTAGATCCACCTGGAGTGAATCCACCAGCTACCCTGCAGTCTACAAAGTACTTCAGACTAGCTGCACCTCCACCAGCTACCCTGCAGTCTACAAAGTACTTCAGACTAGCTGCACCTCCACCAGCTACCCTGCAGTCTACAAAGTACTTCAGACTAGCTGCACCTTCACCAGCTACCCTGCAGTCTACAAAGTACTTCAGACTAGCTGCACCTCCACCAGCTACCCTGCAGTCTACAAAGTACTTCAGACTAGCTGCACCTCCACCAGCTACCCTGCAGTCTACAAAGTACTTCAGACTAGCTGCACCTCCACCAGCTACCCTGCAGTCTACAAAGTACTTCAGACTAGCTGCACCTCCACCAGCTACCCTGCAGTCTACAAAGTACTTCAGACTAGCTGCACCTTCACCAGCTTTGAGAACACTTTCATGATCAATCATTATAAAACATATCATATATATTATTCTGAAATGGACCAATCTGCACAACGACTACTTTCACTGTCTTTCACTATATTTAGATGAGAATACTTTCTACTTTCACTTGAGGAACATTTTGAATGCAGTACTTTTACTGTAACAGAGTATTCCTACACTCTGGTGCTTCTACTTTTACTCAAGTACAAGACCTGAGCACTTCTACTTTTACTGTCGCTACTTTAACTATATTTTGATGATAATACTTTTGTACTTTTATTTGAGGAACATTTTGATTGCAGGATTGTTCCTATATTCTGGTACTTCTACTTTTACTCAAGTACAAGATATATACTTATACCACCTTCGTTTATAGCCTATGAAAAAAACTAATAGAAAACGAAGGCTAAAACTAACGTTAGCAGATAGTGATGCTAGTTTGCTAGTAGTGCTGGGGGGAAACGATTATTTTGAAAACGATTAATCGGGCGATTATTTTTCTGTTGTTCAATGAAAAAAAACGTAATGTAAAAAAAAGTTTTTCACGATACTGTGTCTCAGGGGATCTTAATATTTAAGAACCTATAATGTGTTACACCAGATTAACGGAAATAATCTCAGCTAACTGACGATACAAACCACGTTTACCAAAACAAAACACAAGTCTCATAAGAAGCACCTAAATGACCCATGAGCGAAAAATGCTAACGGACATTGGCACAGAACTCAAGATAAAAGTACCCTTATGACTCATCGTAGCTGCACAGACAAGATATCCGATTAAAGCTGAGACTCCACAGATCATGTAGGTATATAGTATCATCACTGAGTGATCCGGACTCGCGACAGGGGAAGCAAATACAGTCATCACAACACGTACCTTTACAGAGCTTCTAGGGAGATCGTCTCACCACCGTAGCTGTCAATCTGATCCAAAGACGTGTTCAATGGCATTAAAACGAGAAAACACGCGGCTGAATCGGTTAATCCATAGGTTTTTAACGTCTATGTATAAAAAAATGATTGAATTTATAATCCATAATTCCATTTCTATGTAAAAATCGGAGAGCAAATGCTAGCTGCTAATGGTAGCCACCACAGCTAGCTGCGAATGGTAGCCACCACAGCTAGCTGCTAATGGTAGCCACCACAGCTAGCTGCTAATGGTAGCCACCACAGCTAGCTGCCGCTTTAAATGTTCCAACATAGCCGTTGTGCTCGTGTGATATGCCAACTCCATTTGGCAAAGACTGCAAATGACAATATCTTTGCGTTTTGGACTAACTTTAAAATATTCCCATGCTTTTGAAGACCTAGGGCGAGATGTTTTCGTTTGAGGGCTTCGTGCGCAATCCTGTGAGGAGGAGGTGGCAGCCGTTTCAGTCTCCATTGTGTTTGAAGTGCGATTGCGAACTGCTTGTTGCTTTGTTTACACACCCACGTGTGTGTAGCGACGCGTCAACGCGGAAATATGTCGTCGACGATATTTTGAAGTCGACGCGTCGCTACAGCACTATTTGCTACTTAAGTTTGCTCAACGATAATATTGCGACAGAAAAACGTATCAGTGCACATCACGCTCTGCGCTCCGACAGGGAGCTCTGCTCTGAACACCTGAACGGCCCGTTCACAGACTTCTGGCGTCTGTTTTGTCAACAAGTCGAGGCGCAGCGGCAGTTGCACTCCCACTTGCAGCCATGCTTCTCGTTTTCTCACATGCTCTGGCAGCTAGCGCGTGGCCGCGTGCACGAGAGAGGGGAGGGACTTAGAACGTGCTTGAGAGGAGCGGGACTGCAGGTACGGCTGCAGTGCAGGGAGTGGAAGCAGAGCGCTGAACACACACGGGAGTACTTTTCCCCGTCATTCTTAAAGTACCGATACTAATGAAACGGAGGAATCGTGGTACCTTTCAAGTATCGGTACACCGTGCAACACTACTCCGGAGTCACCAGCTGAACGTAGCCTCTCGTTAGATTACTGCTACTATTAGACACTACACCATGCCCACTCTGTTGCCAGATTTGAGAGAAATATGCAACCAGGTCTTGGTTGCTTATTTCTCTCAAATCTGGCAACGAGTGCCCAAAAGAAACACATACATGATGTTGTGTAATTATAAACCAAAACTAAGGCCTCAGGATGACTTTAAGACGTGAACATGGTCATTTTAGTTTTGTAACATTAAATAAAATAAAAATAATTTATAAAAAAAAATCCCGATCCCCGATCTTTTTCTCCCGATCCCCGATCTTTTGAAAATCACGTGATCGGCTCCGATCCCCGATCACGTGATCGGCTCCGATCCCCGATCACGTGATCGGGACATCCTACCTGCGACTGTTACAATGAAGGCTCGATAATCAGCTTGCCGCATATAGGTGTAAGCAGGGGTAAAGTGCTATTTTTATAGGTGGTGTGTGGACCTCACATAGGGGGGTCCGGGGGCAAGCTCCCCCGGGAAGATTTATTTTTCCCAGCAGCTTCTAATGAAGCCTTCCCCAACTCCGGGGACTCCGGGCGGCAGTATACGCCGTGAAGTGGTTTGCGGCCTGCCAGTAAACCCAAAGCAGAAGAAGAAGAAGTGACGTCAGCGGCTTCATTTGCCTAATCCTCCCCCAGGGACTTATTCGGCTCTTAGTTCCATAGGGGATCTAAGTGCTGGGAACTAAGTACGGCAAAGTACTTGGTGTGAACGCGGCTATTGTGCATGTCCAAGGAGAATAAGTGGATCGTTCCAGTTTTCATTAAACCACATTATTTTGCAACAGAGTTTTTGATCTCAGCAAGTACCTTTTTGTAGCGTGTCACACAATATGCAAAATGCCAACACCCTTTCCAAAGAATCTAATTTATTAGTGATTTGAACAAATGTATTATTGGAATAGGTTTTGTTTATCAAAATTGATAAAAAGGGAGAAACTGTTGGGGGAATATCTTCCTAGGCCCATAACGGTGACCCAGTGTATCGGTGTGTACTGACGTCACTGAGCACCCGCACCTGTAGCTTGGCTGCTGTGCTCTCAGTGGTTTGTCTCCCTGTTCCTGCCCGTTGGCTCAGCTGATAGAGGTGCTATGGTTTTATCTTGTTATGCACAATGTTGATTATTCTCTCAGAACCAGCTAAATACATGGGTCTGGGTAGAGATCCTCAGAATTGGTTTGGAATCCGCTGTGTCAACTCATGGCTCGTGACACGATTGATAAATCTATGTTTACAATGTTAAAGTGATGCTAGAAAAACAATATGTTCATCAAGAAACGGTATAATTACTCCAGAAATATGAACATGGAGTCAAATAGAGCGTCAGGCGGCAGAGACAGCTATTAAGAGTCTAACGAGTTAATACAGAGTCTAAAGGGTTAGAGAGAGTGAAGAACGAGGGAACAGACCTGCTCTGTGGATCTGAAGCTGAGGCTGTAAAACAGCGTCCAGTAGTTTCCGGTGTCTCTCGTTCTCCTGTCTTGAACGAGACAGTTCCTCCTCGTACTCTGCTATCGTTCTTTCAAACAGAACAAAGATGTCTTCAGCAGCCGCAGTGAGGCGCTGCTTCACCAACGAGAGCAGCAGAACACTCATGTTTACTAAATCACCACTTCCCGTTTGTCTCCCTTTGTGTTGCTAGCGTGTTACCAGCTAGCATGCTAAGCTAGCATGCTAAGCTAGCTTCTAGAGTCCGAGCTAAAGGCTTCAGAAGAAAGAGCACAAAGTCAGAGGTTCATCCAGACACACAGACGATGGATGGATCAGCTGCTCTCACACACACTTCCTCAGGAACACCGAGAGAGAACCATAGATGTAGCTAGAGAACCGAGAGAACCCACGAGACGCGATCTGGTTCTATTAGAAAGAGCGAGACTATCACTTCCGGTGCATCACTTCTTCTTCTCTCGATTTAAAGAAGGATTGGAAACAACTTTAAGGTGCATACCGCCATCTGTTGTACAGAGTGGGTATCACCGTATCACCACTTGTGGAATTATACCAGCGGAGGATGTGGCGCAGTGGATTATTAGAGCGTTGCCCTTAGCAAAAAAATCTATAGAATCCTATAGAATCTTGTAGAAATCTATAGCATGTTATAGAACATAGTCGTATTTGTAAACCATGCTAAAGAATTCTATAGAATACTATAGAAATCTCTAGATCATTCTGTAGAATACTATAAATGTGTACTTTTCTATAAACTTCTATAATTAAAACTATAACAATCTAAAGAATGCTATAGGACAGAACCGACTCATGACATATCTGTAGAAATCTATAGAAATATATAGAAATGTGTAGAAATCTATAGCATTCAAAGAAAACATGCATGACATTTTCTCTCTGATGCAACCTATACTAAATTCTATAGAATTCTATAAAACTCGTCTTTAAATTGGAATAGAGAAAATCATAGTAATCTACATCATTTTGTGGAACTGAGCTGCTTTGCAAAAGATGTATGGGTCCCTTTGAAATCTTTACAACTGTATACTGGATTATGTGCCCAATTAAATTATGTAACCTATACATAACCATATACAACCATACAACATATTGGAATGGAACTCTAAACTGAATGAATGTCACTGTCCTTGTAATCTGATGTAAATGCTCCAGAATTTCTGTGACTGCATCTGTATGTATACACTGATCACTTTTGTTATGTAACTAATTATCTGTTACAACTGGAGATTAAAGCTAAGTGACATATAACAATATCTATTGTTAGTGTGAGTCTGTTATAAACAACTCAATGGAGTCTGCAGTACTCTACTCTGTTTTGCAGTCTATTATACACTGTAAAAAAAGATCGTAATTTTACAGGAAATAACTGTACATTTGTATAGTAATTATCATGTTTTTTTAAATAACTTGCAAAATCCTGTAAAATGGCAGATATTAACTATAAATTAACAACCCAAAACATTATTTTCAGTATTTTGACAATAACCACAAATAACGTTTATTTATTTATTTTACAGTAAATTTACTCTATAATATTTACAGTATTTTTGCACTTTCAGAAAATAAATGCAGATGTACATCAAATAAAAAGTATTATCTGTAATTAAATATGTAACTCGTAATATGAAAGTGTATTACTATTATAAGACTTTAAGATTTTCTTTGTAATTTTAAGGTAATCATAAAACTGTAAAAAAAAGCGTCAACTAAAAAAAACGTAAAATGTAATTAAAACCTTTTTACGTAAATCATTTTCTCAATATTCGATTGAATCCACCACAAACACAAAATATCCAATGTTGAAACAAAAGTAAATAAATATGTTCTCATTAAATTCCTAACTTACTATATTGTAAACATCTACAGTTGACAATATCATTAAAACAAATTAAAATGATAGAAAGTGGAGAAATCTCTGCAGGGAGGACCAAGGTTTAAAACACACAGTTATTTACTCAACAAGTCACAGTTATCCTTGTTTTATTTATGTTGCTGTTTTTTTTTCTCCCATTGGTCAATTTACAGTAATAAACCTTAGTTTTACAGTATAATGTATGGTTTTCGGATTCTGGCCGACAGCCAGAGCTACGGCACTTGAAATAGAATTCAGCCAAAACACGGCAGACAAGTCAGGCATGTTTGGAATGAGTCCACAACACTCCTGATTGGTTAATATAAACGTCATCGAAGAAACCTGCCAATGAGAACTGTCCGCGCCTGTCGTTCACATTTGAAACATCCACGTCAGTTTGAGTGGGTCTCCTCCTGCGAGCTACAGCTGTCTGTATGTCTGCTACAGGATTTTATGGATTTATATCGGGATCGTTTTACACGTTAAATATGAGCATCGGGACGTCAACAAAGAACAGAAGACTTGAGATCTGGTGAGTCCTGCAACTGTAATGGAGTTAAATATTAATATATATTAATATATTAAGTATTTAGATAATCCTTAGTTTGTGAATGTTTTATTTTTTATTTAAGGTTACGTTTCTTCTTCTAGTTAGCTGAGTTTCTTCCCGTTAAGTTGGTATTCATCATTAATAGGTTGTTAAATGTTAAGAAGCCCTGAGATGCTGTTTCTTGCAAGATGTTGCGCCCAAAAAACCTGGCTGTAACAGGTGGCTGCTAACGTTAGCTTACAGTTTATTGCAGTGCTGCCCCCCCCCACCCTCTCGTCTCCAACACGGGAGAATTACACATAAACATGCAGCGGGGTGTCACAATGTTGTCGCCAAGTTTAATGTAAAGTTTCACAGCTTTCTTACAGCGGAATCTAGTTTGTTAATGTTCAGTAGCCAACAGCTAGCATACCATACACAGCTAACCACTAACGTTTGACTAACTTGCTAGTTAGCTCTGCTCTATATATTACACACTAACATGACTAGCTAATGTCACACTGTGTGAACTAAAATACTTTTTGTATTACTACATCATACATGCTTGGTCCAAATCACTGCTAAAATTAATTATTTTTGAAAATGTATTGTAAAGAAACACTCAGCCATGCATGAAATAACATAGCAAACATAATACGGGTAATGTTTGACCCATGTTGTGCCTTAGAAGTGTAGTGATACAAACATGATTTTTATTCAAAAAGTAAGAAGGGGAAAAATACAAATTGGTGTTGATCCAAAACAGGTTAATTGAGGAATACCTGGAATCCTGAATGGTTAAAGTAATTTATTGCAAAGATATTTACAATTAAAACTAATTTGGGTCACTTTTGACACATGTTGGTTGTATGTTGTTGTGTAACAAAGGGTTAACATGACAGCTGTGATGTTTACTCTTTTGACAGAGCACCAGTGGACATCGAGGACTATGGAAGAGAAGATGTGATGGCTTTGTGTGGAAAGCTGCTGAAGCCAGCTGTGAGAGAGATTTTCTTTTCAGCAATGTTGATGGAAGAAATGGAGGCTGGAGTCCGCTTTATATCAAACACTGAGTTTAATGATGAGCTTACGGCCGGAGCATTGGCAGGGTTTTCACACGACTTCATCATGTGATTCCCCAGCCAACACTGAAGATTACACAGAAACACAGCGCAAATCTACACAGATAATCAAGGAGGAGCCTCTGTTCGCGCCCTTTTCATCCTAATCGATGCAACACATGTTGAGACCAAGGACTGATCCATTAACAACCATCTGTGCATTTGGTCACACTTCCCCTCAGGGAGGCAGGGCCTTTTGGCCTGTGCCCTGTGTAAACTACAAACAGGACACCTAGGGAAAACACTAACATTCTTCCAGGCACAGATATCATTAAAATATTCTCTAACAGATCCACCCATAGCTTGGAGCTGGCGTGTCTGGAGCTTGGGATTTTATTCAAGCAACACGATCCCAACAAACCATCACATGAATCTCCCGCCCCCGACATACAAAGCAAAAACCCCCCGGATATTATGCAGCAATATATTTATATAAAAACTCCCCAATAGCAGCGAAACCCTACCAGTTTTCCCCCACTGTCGCTCCCCCTCCCTCCATGCCTGGTTTTCCTCCCGGTTTGTATCCCGTCGGTGAAGAGGGTCCTAGTCAATATAACAAAACCGAATGATTGGCTACGGGCGCATATTAGTTTCCTCCTCCGACTTTTTTTGAAATATAGAAATGAACGGCGGGATATCTTCTCCCAGCTTAGACCGCGTTTGATTGGCCTACAGCTCAGCTGGCGAAGTTTGGGGAAACGGGAATTTGATGGGCTGGCGCTGGCTACTCAGGCGTCCCAGGCGACCCAGAATTTAACATTGTTCCAACTTCTGGTCGCCTGGGACGCCTGAGACGCCTCGCTCTGCTACCACAATTCAGTTCGGCGAAAAAGCGCGGCTACGTGACGTCACCCCATTAGAAAGTGAATGACAGCTTGGAGCAGCTTGGAGCTTCGACGCCTCGACGCTGTAGTGTAGACGGCCG
>CM070431.1:1833359-1856102 GCA_036324595.1 Champsocephalus gunnari
CCCTGCCTGAACTCCCCCCCCCCTCAGTGGTGATTTGAAAGATCTGTTATTCCGGTTAAACACTCTAAACCAGTGGTTCTCAACTGGTCAAGCCTCGAGATGCACTTGTTTCCTTTGTCAATAAATCGCGATCCGACATTTGCTTCTTTGCTTATTTGCTTTTCAGCAGACAAAATCAATTAAAGTGAAGTACTGTGCATATATCCCTTATATCCCTTCACAGAACTAAAGTATGCTTTTAAAAAAGTTTAATGAGATGATGGAATCAAAGCTGAACTGTATAACATAAAAAGCACACATGCTGAAAATCCAACCCCAGCAGGGGGGTCTGGGGGGATTCTCCTCCAGGAGATTTTTTTAAATGCTAACATAAACTACGCATTTTGTGGCCCCACAAAGTTATATGATGAGGCCCTCCGTGTCAGCGGCAAAACTGTGCTGCGCTTACACTAATTGCGCCACATAACGGTGCGCTCAGTCGAGGGCCCCACGTGATCTGCGTGTAGGAAGGGACGGCTCTGCATTCTGGTACACTCTGAGAAGAAAATAAATAAATCTATTAGGCTACTACCTGACATATTAATAATATTGGATGCCATTGTTCAGAGACGTGCACACATAGACTCTAGGTAGTGCTTGAGCACCTGCCCGTGTTGCCCTCTGGACAGCAATGTGCCCTTTTGAAAGTTCGTTTTTTACAGTTTTTTATTTTATTTGTTTACAGTGTACTGTATGTGGCTCATGGTAACATCGATAAATTCTGGATTAAAAGTGTCTAATATATACAGCAATGCCCCAAATGCGCGTTGTAATTTTGTCAGACATCCCCACACGTGCCCCGCGGCACTCCCGTACGTGCCCTGGCTGCAGCCCCTCTCTTCCCTGCTCTCAACGTGAACGCGCAGAGTCGGTCAGTCAGACAGGCCACGGCGGGTGTGTGGTGCAGCAGCACGCAGCAACACGATTAAAAGTGCCCTAGTGACCACCAAGTAAGTAACCACCAGGTAACAAATACAACGAGTGTATTGTTTAGTCCCCTAAATCAGATGCCAAACTAAACTATAACTTTACTTCTTTTCTTGCATCCATCCATTTAGTCTCGTTGTGCACTTTTGAAAATAGCAGATCTACACGCTCACAATGCGTCATTTTGCTAGGGCTGAAGTGATTAAATGTATGTTTTGTAATAATCAAAATCTACATAGTAACTAAAGTTTCAAATAATTGTAGTGGAGTAGAAGTAGAATATTTGCATCTGAGATAGTGGAGTAGAAGTAAATGTATTGAACATGGGAAATACTCAAGTAAAGTAAAAATGCCTCAAAAAGTACAATATAAGTAGTAGCCTAGTAACCTTATAGGTTTACATTAATGCTGCTGTTAAATGTTTCTAGGAGATTAACCCTTAATTATCACGCACAGCAGAGCAGTACATTGAGTTAGCTCATTTGCATTTACCACTTGTAGAATAATGCCAAGAAGAGACAGGATAAGAAAAGAAACAAAGAGAGCTGCAGCAAGCAGCCGGGGAAGCAGCTCTCTGCTCTCCTGGGTAAAGCAGCCTGAGCCCACCAGCAAGGACGATGAGGATGCAGATGTGCCTGATGAACCCTTACCCTTCATCACTGATGAAGATGAAGAAGAAAGGTCAGAGTCATGTTAAGGGACAAACTGTCTGTCTAGAGCCCTTTCATGCTCAGATTTGAACTGTGATAATAATAGTAGTAATAATAATAAATAATAATATAATTTTATTGAGAGGCCTACGATTTATTTTAACCACGCTAAGTGCTTTGGTGATACTAAATCAGACATGAAGCTACTTGCCAAATGACAAAAAAACAACAACTAGTGGTAGGGTGTTGAATTTAAAGTGACAGTTAAAGTCTGGTGAGTCTTGATGTTGTCATGCTTTGCATTGCCTTACCCAAATAATTGAAATAAACATCATATTCTATATTGTTTGTATTCTAGGCAGCTACAGCAGGCTCAGGGAAGCAGCCCCTGCTGTCCTGCAATAGTCCATCTAAGACGAGGGAGACAAATCCATAGAAAGTATCTCTGAGTCAGACACAGATGAAGCAGAAATGTCAGAGTCCAGAGCAGCACCATGTTCAGAAACCGTGCTCTCTGATGATGACCAAAATGAGGGAGAGATGGAAGGAGTAACCAAAAACTGAAAGAAACTAACAAAATCCGAATTTTGGCGCACAATTTTGGCGCACACGAACGATTCGCACGCGAACGATTCGCACGCGGGCGACCGCCAGGACGACTCAGAAGGTGCCTGAGCACCTGCCCCTGTAAATGTCTGTGCACGCCACTGCCATTGTTTGTGTTTCACTTTGTTCTGAAGCTGAACTTGCTGCTCCTCACAGAGAGAAGAGTAAAGAGGAGATAGTCTGTGTGAATTACTTTAAATTGTGGGTAAGGGTAGAGAGCCCCCATTGTACTGTGAGCTGTCAATCATCAAACCGGGGGTCATATTTCATTATGTGCTCATTTGTATCTGAAGTTGTGCCCATGGGTGTATCTGAGTGTGGGAAAATATTACGCCTGATAGACAGTCTGAAGAGACGTGAGAATTCACATGGGAGACGCCATTTGGTTGCTCAGTTTGTGACCAAAAACATAGACATAAAAACCAAAGTGAATCTCCCTTTGAACAAGAAAAAGCAACGGCTGACCTCTTATCGTTTCGTTGATATCACGAGCTAATGTGAGTTACATTTCATCCTGATGCTTTTGAAGAATCGTTGTTAATAAAGTGAACTCTTTTTGAAAAGGAAGGACTCGCTGTGTTAAAACTTCTTCCTGCCGTGTCCCACAAGCTGTTCAGCTGGGATCCGGCTCCGACCCGAAACACCGACACTATCTTACATTGCTGTTGGCGGCCCGCCCTGTAGCTCCTGGTGCACCACCACTTATTGCCGTTTAGCTAATAAATGTTAGCTATTGTTTAACCCCCTGTGGTCAGACAGTGCGGACCCGTGTCTACGTTCAGGCAGTGAGGGGAATTATAAAAAGATTGTGGTTTTTTTAAGCAGACCCGGCAGCAGCTCCAAACAACTGTGACAACTTAACAGTTCATTTAAAAGCTTAGAAACTGTTTACTTTGTCAGTAAAGTTTGATAAAGCTGGCGAGGCTATGCAAAGTAATAGCAATTACATTTAAACAGGAAGTACCAAGACATGTGGAAGTCTGCTTGAAATGATTTCCATCCAGTGCTTATGTATAATTATCAATGTATTTAATATCAGTTATTATAAAGGATCACCCTTCCTCCTCAGTCCACTGTAAGTATTTTTATTTATTTAAACATGTTTGCTCTTTGTACTTATGAATAATTATGAGTTACATTTTCGAAATATGCCAAAATAAAGGTAGTACCAACCCATTTCACACATCTATATTCTGTGTTAGGATTTTATGTTAATCTGTCAGTGAATCATTATTTAAATTAGTAGACGCTACATCAGATACCCCTCTCTGTGGCTGGAGGTGTGTGTGTTTCTGTCCCGGGGCGTCCCTGTGCTGTCAGAAGGCTCCTCTCTGCAGCTGGAGGTGTGAGTTGTTCCCTCTGGTTGACCTGCTCACAGTCTCCACCTGCAGACAAAAATAATAATATAGGTTCAACCTCAGTAAGGATGAAAATACGTATACAAATAAGAAATAATAATATACAAACACTACAAATTAATAAATTAAATTAAAAAAACTGCATAAAAACTTTAAAAATATATTTGAAACAGTTGATAATAAAAGTTTAAACAATAAAACTAAATATATAACAAATGTATACAAAAATTAGAACCTAATATAAAAAAAGACTAAAATTAGACATTTAAACATCACAAATAAATATAAAATATATATAAATAATAAAATTATACATAGAGAAATAAAAAATGTTATATAAAAACGATCCATACACACTCCCAACTAAATATGTAAACATGGCTATATACAGAAAAAAACATACATGTGATAAATACATAAACACTGGAAGTACATTTAAAATTTGAATAATACAACTAAATATAAAGTCCATCCATCCATCCATCTTCTCCCGCTTATCCGTGGTCGGGTCGCGGGGGTAGCAGTTCCAGCAGAGAGCCCCAAACTTTCTTTTCCCTGGCGACATCAACCAGCTCTGACTGGGGGATCCCAAGGCGCTCCCAGGCCAGAAGAGATATAATCCCTCCACCTGGTCCTAGGTCTACCCCTTGGTCTCTTCCCAGCTGGACGTGCCTGGAACACCTCCCTAGGGAGGCGCCCAGGTGGCATCCTAACTAGGTGCCCGAACCACTTCAACTGGCTCCTTTCGACGCGAAGGAGGAGCGGCTCAACTCCGAGTCCCTCCCTGATGACCGAACTTCTCACCTTATCTCTAAGGGAGACGCCAGCCACCCTGCGGAGGAAACCCATCTCGGCCGCTTGTATCCGCGATCTCGTTCTTTCGGTCATGAAAAAAACCGAATATAAATAAATATATAAATTTAAATATAAAGTCAATTATTATAAAAATATATGAATAAAAAGAGAAATATAATATTTAAAAAAACCTAAAAGAATATATAAATAATCAAAATAAATATACAAACACTACAACTCAGCTAATGCATTTGCTAAATAAATATATTAAATATAAACAATAAAACAAAAATATATCCAAATTTGAAAAATAATAATAAATGTATATAAAATATAGATAGACACTCCAATTAAATATACAAACAATATAAACACAAATATTAAAATACAAAAATATTAAAAAAAATATATTTAAAAACTAAATATTTAAAAACTACATTATGTAAACATGCAGACTCACCTGAGCTCCAGGTGACGGCAGTGACGGAGTCGGAGGTGCTGGAGCTGGACCTGAAGCTGGGCTGCAAAACATACTGTAGTTATGAGACTGAAAAAGACTCACACTCGAGTCCTCACTAACACTAAGAAAGAGGATCCATCACTTACTGGTTCCTCACCAACACTAAGAAAGAGGATCCATCACTTACTGGTTCCTCACCAACACTAAGAAAGAGGATCCATCACTTACTGGTTCCTCACCAACACTAAGAAAGAGGATCCATCACTTACTGGTTCCTCACCAACACTAAGAATGTAGTGGCCAAAATCCCAAAAAGTTTGTCTTGTAACCTTCACCTCAAAAGCTATTGTTCTTGGCCAAATGTAGAGCTTGGGCCTGGGAAGCAGTGTCACACTCGCAGTACACAATCCGCTGGACGTTTTGGTTGCTTTTCAACGTTTATTTCCAGCAAAACATAAACAAAATACAAAAACAATATTTAACATAAATTTAAAGGTGGGGTAGGTAAGTTTCAGAAACCGGCTCGAGATACACTTTTTGTTATATTCCATGGAATGGTCTTAACATCCCGATAGCAATGAATATCTTAAGTGCTTTGACAAAAAATCCATAAAAAAACGTCATCTGTAGAAGCCATGGTCCCGGCTCCAAGACTGGATTATCCAGCCATGTTTCCGGCTTCAGAGCTGGATCTTACAGCCAGGATTCTGGCTTCAATTCCGGTCCCCGCAGCCATGGTTTCAGCCCCAGTTCTGGCCCCAGACCTCCTTTAGTCCCTCCTCGAGTCCCTTCTCGAGTTCCCTTCTCTAGTTACTCCTCTAGTCCCTCCTCTAGTCTCTCCTCTAGTCCCCTCTGTAGTCCCTTCTCGAGTCCCCTCTCTGTTTCCATCTCAAGTCCCCTCTCCAGTTCCCCCTCGAGTGCCCTCTCGAGTTCCCTCCTTTAGTCCCTCCTTTAGGCCCTCCTCTAGTCCCTCCCCGAGTCCCCTCTCTAGTTCCCCTCTCAAGTTCCCTTCTCTAGTTACTCCTCTAGTCCCCTCTGTAGTCCCTTCTCGAGTCCCCTCTCTGTTTCCATCTCAAGTCCCCTCTCCAGTTCCCCCTCGAGTGCCCTCTCGAGTTCCCTCCTTTAGTCCCTCCTTTAGGCCCTCCTCTAGTCCCTCCTCGAGTCCCCTCTCTAGTTCCCCTCTCGAGTTCCCTTCTCTAGTTACTCCTCTAGTCTCTCCTCTAGTCCCCTCTGTAGTCCCTTCTCGAGTCCCCTCTCTGTTTCCATCTCAAGTCCCCTCTCCAGTTCCCCCTTGAGTCCCCTCTCGATTTCCCTCTCGAGTTCCCTCCTCTAGTCCCTCCTCTAGTCCCTCATCAAGTCCCCTCTTGTGTTCCCTTCTCTAGTCCCTCCTCTAGTCCCTCCTCTAGCCCCTCCTCTAGTCTCTCCTCTCGTCCCCTCTGGAGTCCCCTCTCCAGTCTCCTCTCGAGTCCCCTCTCAAGTCTCAGCTCGAGTTCCCTCTCCAGTCCCAATTCAAGCCCCTACGCAAGTGTTGTTGGAGGTTCCGCTGGGGGTCCTGCCAACCCTGTGTCCTGTGCCGTTGGAGGTCCCGCAGAATACTCTCCTGCCGGGGGTCCTGCCAACCCTAGGTCTGGTCTCGTTGGAGGTCCCGCCGTCTGCTCCCCTGCCGGGGGTCCTGCCAACCCTGTGTCCTGTGCCGTTGGAAGTCCCGCAGAATACTCTCCTGCCGGGGGTCCTGCCAACCCTTTCTCCGGTCTCGTTGGAGGTCCCGTCGTCTACTCCCCTGCCGGGGGTCCTGCCAACCCTGTGTCCTGTGCCGTTGGAGGCCCCGCCGACTACTCTTCTACCGGGGGTCCTGCCAACCCTATGTCCTGTCCCGTTGGAGGTCCCGCCGTCCACTCCCCTGCCGGGGGTCCTGCCAACCCTTTCTCCTTTCTCGTTGGAGGTCCTGCCGTCCACTCCCCTGCCGGGGGTCCTGCCAACCCTAGGTCCAGTCTCGTTGGAGGTCCCGCCGTCTGCTCCCCTGCCGGGGGTCATGCCAACCCTGTGTCCTGTGCCGTTGGAGGTCCCGCAGAATACTCTCCTGCCGGGGGTCCTGCCAACCCTTTCTCCTGTCTCGTTGGAGGTCCCGCCATCTACTCTCCTGCCGGGGGTCCTGCCAACCCTTTCTCCTGTCTCGTTGGAGGTCCCGCCGTCTACTCCCCTGCCGGGGGTCCTGCCAACCCTAGGTCCGGTCTTGTTGGGGGTCCCGCCGTCTGCTCCCCTGCCGAGGGTCCTGCCAACCCTTTCTCTGGTCTCGTTGGAGGTCCCGTCGTCTACTCCCCTGCCGGGGGTCCTGCCAACCCTGTGTCCTGTGCCGTTGGAGGCCCCGCCGACTACTCTTCTACCGGGGGTCCTGCCAACCCTATGTCCTGTCCCGTTGGAGGTCCCGCCGTCCACTCCCCTGCCGGGGGTCCTGCCAACCCTTTCTCCTTTCTCGTTGGAGGTCCCGCCGTCCACTCCCCTGCCGGGGGTCCTGCCAACCCTAGGTCCAGTCTCGTTGGAGGTCCCGCCGTCTGCTCCCCTGCCGGGGGTCATGCCAACCCTGTGTCCTGTGCCGTTGGAGGTCCCGCAGAATACTCTCCTGCCGGGGGTCCTGCCAACCCTTTCTCCTGTCTCGTTGGAGGTCCCGCCGTCTACTCCCCTGCCGGGGGTCCTGCCAACCCTAGGTCCGGTCTTGTTGGGGGTCCCGCCGTCTGCTCCCCTGCCGAGGGTCCTGCCAACCCTTTCTCCTGTCTCGTTGGAGGTCCCGCCGACTACTCTCCTACCGGGGGTCCTGCCAACCCTATGTCCTGTCCCGTTGGAGGTCCCGCAGAATACTCTTCTGCCGGGGGTCCTGCCAACCCTATATCCTGTGCCGTTGGAGGTTCTACCGGGGGCCCTGCCAGCCCCATGTCCATCACCTGTCTCGCCGGGGTTCCTGCCAACTCCTGGTCCTCTTCCGTGGAGGATCCTGCCGAAGCCTGTCCGATCGGCTCCGGTTTCTGTCCGGCCGACACCGGGTCCTGCCCGGTCTCCGGAGCTGTCCCATCAGCGCTTTCCTGCCCGGCCTCCGGATCCTGTCCGGTCGACACCGGCTCCTGCCCGGCCTCCGGAGCTGTCCGGTCTTCGCCCTCGAGCCTGGCCCCCTGAGAACCGCGGTCTTCGCCCTCGAACCCGGCCCCCTGAGAGCCGCGGTCTTCGCCCTCAGGCCCGGCCCCCTGACTCTTCCTGCCGTTGCCTTCGGCCCTCCATGGTCCCCACCTTGGACTCTGTCTTGACCCCGGGCCGTCCGCCCGAGACCCCTTCCTGGTTGTCAGGGACCAAGCAGTAAGACAACAGGACACAGGAGTGGTTTAAATAAACTAGGGTTTTTATTTACCCAAAAATCCACAAAACATTATATAATAGCAAGGCCTATAAAAGAGCTCAACAGAAAATACCTCAAAGAAGCATAACAGGTGTTAACTCAACAAACGGACCTCCTACAATGAAAAACCAAGGAACCTATATAGTGGCTTGGTCAAACCAAGTTGAACTCAAGGGATAATTAATAGTCACATCATACAAAGGACACTGACAAAACCCAAATCCCCCCTTTGACATGGAAGCAGGTGGTTTGTCCCAATCTGTCCCAATTGGCTCCTTGCAGTATTTATGAGTGCTCAGCGCTTGGCCACACCCTTTGCTGAACCAGGAAGTAACCTCCCCCAATGGACATGGTAACATTTAGAGCAAATGTGTGGTGTTAATCGGCATGTTTTATTGTAGCTGCAATGGAGCAAAACTACTGAAGATGAGGATGCAGTGTAGTTGGTTTACCCTGTGTGGCTGTGGCCATCACACTGGTCCTCTGCCTTGCCCCCGGGCAGTCCGCCCGAGTCCCCCTTTTTGGACTCTACCTTGCCCCCCGGGCCGTCCGCCCGAGACCCCTTCCTGGTCCTCCGCTGTGTTCCTAGGCTGTCAGCCCAAGACCCGTCCTCCAGAACCCCTCCACCCACCCTGGTGGCCCTAGTTGTGTGTCCCTCCTCCAGAACCCCTCCACCCACCCTGCTTGAGGTTTTGTACTTTTGTGGGTTAGGGACGTCTGGAATCCGTCCCTTGAGGGGGGGGTTCTGTCACGATTCACAAGTTATGTCACGTTTGTAGTTTTGTCTGTGTTGGTGTTTTTCTTGTCTTTGGGTTTCCTGTCTTATTGTGTTAAGTGTTCACCCCCGTTTCCTGCCTGTCTGCTTTCTGTCTGTTTCCCTCCCTGATTACCCGATTGTGTTCACCTGTTGTCCTTGTGTTTCTCCTCCCCTGCCCGGCTGTTTCTCGTCTCGTGATTACCCCTCCCTGTATTTAGTCTTGTCTCTTTCAGTGTTGGGTCGTTGTTTGTTGGTGACTGAGTTCACCGGTGAGTGTTCCGTGTTTTTCATTATCCTTGAAATAAAGGGTTTCTCAAAGATATCTGCATTTGGGTCCTGCTTCCTTCACTCGACCGTGACAATGTGTTGGGATTTTTAAACCTACTATTCTAAAATGTGTTGGGATTTTAGAACTAATTAGAGAACCTTCGCCACCACGAGGACATTATTTTTGGATTTTGTCGGAAGACTTTAATGGGTGAACTATGAATTAAGGTTTTAGATTAGAAAATAACCCCAGTATGATATGTTTAGTATGATTATAATGTTGTAACGAGAGAAGGTAAAAACCCTGTATTAGTTTGGACCTATTTTTCTTCAAATAAACTGATCCCACCTTTTGGACTGGAACAACTTAAAATACATCTGCGCTCTCCTCTCCTGCTTCAAAGGTAGGATTGAGGGTCGTCTGAATTGAAACAGCAATTAATTGAACCTGGTTCTTCTGGAAGTTAATAGAGGGGAGATCTTGCTGACGTTGGTGGATCTGAGCCAACCAGTAAACTTACACTCAATAACTTCAGTTAGGTCAATTAGTAGGTCTGAGTAATTTGCAGGAATAAATGATCAGCTCCTCACCGACTCTTACACAGAATAGCTGAAACTTTAACAAAATAAATAACTCTGTTACCTCTAATCATTAACCCATGTTTGTATAATTGACTTAACTCCATGTGTTTCTGCTAGCATACATAATACCTGGCGTGGAAAAGTTACTCGTGGATGGGGCTACAGGGCTACTAGGAAGACAGTCGAAACCGGTGCATTACTCCGTCTGAATGTGGTGCACTTTTGCAAGATGTTTAGACAAATTGCTTGTGTTACTGCCCTTACATGCTAAACTCTTATTGCACTTTAGTCCACGAGCATCGAGACGGGTAAAGTTTAACCACACCTCAGAGCGCGTTCTCTCCGACATCTCCTCCGTGGAGTGAAAGAAAATGTGGAACACATCATATTACACTGCAACATGTACAAAACAGAGAGGGAAACACTAAGAGACAGGGTCAGAGAGGCAGGAAGGGAGTGGAGCCTGTTGGGGACACTGGGGACAGACGGTGAGGGGTAAGAGCTACCAGGAAGGCCATTCTTCAAACAGGATTGATTGGAAGAATTTAAAACAATGTAAATACAGTGGTATTATACATTACATTACGTGTTAGACGCTTTTATCCAAAGTGATTTACATACTCAATACTGCGGGAAATCCCCACAGGAGCAATTTGGGGTGAAGTGTCTCAACACGACATACTGTACAGGGACACGACATACTGACTGCAGTGGGATCTGAACCTGTGCTCCCCTGATCCGAACACCACCCTTAGCAAAAATCTATAGAATACTATAGACAAATCTATGGACAAATTCTATAGAAAATTTCTGTAGAATACTACAGGATTTTTGCGGATATACTATAGAAATTGCCTATGTGTTTTACTATAGATTCTGGGAAATAATCTATAGAATACTATAGTATAGAAAATATACACTGTAGATGGTTTTTTTGTAGAAAATAGTCTATAGAATCCTATAGAAAACCCCATGGATGCTTTCTATAGAACTGTTCTGGAGAATACCATAGCATTTGTGACCTATATTCTATAGAATCTATTGATGTTTCTATAGAATATCTGTAGAATATACTGCAGAATATTGGCAAATATTCTATAGAATTTACTATAGATTCTGCAAAAATAATCTATAGAATCCTATAGAACATTGCTATTGTTTTCTATAAAATTGTTCTGCAGAATTTATAACATTAATTTACGGGAATTGTCCTTAAAAGATTTCACAGGTTTTACAGATGTATCTGCTCTTTTTACAGTCAATAACCTTTAATAAAAGTACAGCACTACAACTTCTACGGGCAAAACAAAAACCATAAAATTAAAAGTAAAAATACTTTAACTGAAATGAAGTGCAAAAGCAATTAGTATACAGAAATTGTCCTTAAAGATTTTAGAGGAAACTTTCCTCTCTTTTCAAAATCCATTGTCTTAAAATGTTACATTAAAATACCTTAAATAAAGTTCTGATGAGAAAAACAGTTTTTTTACATTTTCTTTTATTAGATTTGTCAAACACTAAAATAAATACAGAACCTAAAGTTCTAACGGGAGAATACTGTTATTTTACAGCTTTTTTCTAACATTTTCCAATCAAACAGGTTCAACAAAATGACATCACAAAATGTTCTGTAAAAATATTGTTAGAATTATAGTACAACTAATGAATACAGCATTTCATATTTAAACATCATACACTTATAAACAGTAGAAACAAAAAGTAAGTTGAATTTTTTAAGATTACTTTGAAACATTCTCAACTGAAAATAACAGAAATTGCAAAATGGCGACATATGATCACATTGTCCATTTGAAGGAGCAGTGTGCAGGATTTAGTACGTCTAACATTGGGGATGTAGGTTCCAACCAATGGATAGCTTGTTCACTCGCCCTCCTATCCCAAGTTTGTAGGATAATGTATATTGGCTGCAAAAAACTTGAGGCCCAATCATGTTTCCTCTGTCCATTCTGCGCTACTGTAGACGTGGCAGTGCAACCTAGAGGACAAAAAGATCAGAATCAGAAACTGGTTTATTGCCAGGTATGTTCACACGTATGAGGAGGTGTCGTACATACAAATAAAAAAATGTAAAAACGACACAGATAGCGAACTATATTAAGAAATAGAATGCAATAAATTATAGAATATAAAATATGGGCAGTAAGCAATATTTAAACATTGCATTATTTATCCTGATGGATAGAGGTTCTGGTCCTGATAGAGAGAGGTGTTGGTCCTGATGGATAGAGGTTCTGGTCCTGATGGAGAGAGGTTCTGGTCCTAATGGAGAGAGGTTTTGGTCCTGATGGCGAGAGGTTCTGGTCCTGATGGAGAGAGGTGTTGGTCCTGATGGATAGAGGTTCTGGTCCTGATGGAGAGAGGTTTTGGTCCTGATGGAGAGAGGTGTTGGTCCTGATGGAGAGAGGTTCTGGTCCTGATGGAGAGAGGTTCTGGTCCTAATGGAGAGAGGTGTTGGTCCTGATGGATAGAGGTTCTGGTCCTGATGGATAGAGGTTCTGGTCCTGATGGAGAGAGGTTTTGGTCCTGATGGAGAGAGGTTCTGGTCCTGATGGTGCGCAGCCTCCAGCCAGAGGGTTGTGTTGAAGGCAGAGCTGAAGTCCACAAACAGGATCCTGGCGTAGGTTCCTGCTGTGTCCAGGTGCTGGAGGAGGAAGTGAAGTGATAACTATTAGTAAACCATAATGATGGATGTTATTATCAGGGCATTGATTATTTCATAAGTTTAGAAGGGGGGAACATAGTCTAACAATAGTTAGCTTTTGTTAATTTTACCTCGAGACAAACTTGTGAGACTTGTTTCTGAAATCCCTTTCTCTTAAAGTGAATAAATAAAAAATAAAACAATGGAGGTGACCCTAAAACTAACCACTGGATTGCTTGTCTAACATGACCTAGTCCATAAGTGAGGTAAGGGTGGGAACAATCAAACACACCCTCCCAGGCACTGCGTGTTAGCGAAGTACAACTGGGATTTCGAAGAGGAAGATATGCTTGCTCAATTCTTAATAACAAAGAAAAACCAACAAATTGAGCACTTGAGTTTTCATTAGCAGCGCCTCGCTACAGCTGCGGAGCTTCGGTCAATACCACTAATGCCCCTTTCACACCAGCGCCTTTTCAGCTCCGGCTCGGAGCTAGAGCCTGAAAAGCGCCGGGTTTTCCTGTTCACACCGCAGCGGCGCCGGCTCTTAGCTCCGGAATACGCTTCATTTCCAGCTCCAAAAAATTGTCGGTCCAGAGGCAAGAGCTTTGGAGCTAAGAGGCGACGTTGAGGCGTGCAGGAAACTAAACCCACCTCCCCTGAACATGGGTCGACTGTCAGCCTGCCTACAAGCAGTAGTGCTTATAAACACACTTTATAAAGTCAGGCAACACTAACCAGGCTTCGTGTGATTCTGTTTATTTGTACCTTACTTTGACCATCCGTTCACTGTTATCGATCATCGTGGAGAGACGCAGACGTGTTGTTTTGTATTATTGCAGCTATCGGATGCAAGTAGTCAGTTTAGCTTCGGTTGCTATGCCAACATCACCCGTTTGATACCAGAGAAACTTTCATAACAGCGTTGTGATACCAAACAGTGTCAATTCAGACTGACACACATTCACTGAGGCTAAGGGGAGCTGGGGATATGCATCAGCTGCTTGTGTGAGTCGCACAGTGAATACTTTAGAGCGGCCGCTGCAGTGCGAGCTAACCGGGAGCTAACGGGAGCTAACCGGGAGCTAACGGGAGAATAAACTCCCGTGGAAGAGCAGCCAGCACTGCAGCGGTCGGTAAATGCTGCAGAAACACATGAATAAACAATGAACCACGGCACTCTGGAGCAAAGTATAAGGTTGGAGAAGTCGTTATTCAATTTATTCTGGCTTCGTGTGATTAAAAGCAACACGATCATCGACCCGACGCAGTTGTTGTTGTTGTTGTTGTTGTGAGTGCCGTAATGGCTGCCGTTGGGGGGCAAATCAGCGATGTAAACGGTGACGTCATGACGCAGCAGGGGCAGCTCTGGGGCGCCAGTGGGCCGTGTGAACAGAGCGGGAGCTGAAAAGGGAAACCGGAGCTGAACCAGAAAAGCTCCCGCCCGGAGCTAGAAACTGAAAAGCGCTGGTGTGAAAGCCGCATAACTATTTCCTTAAAATGGTACATATCGATGAATCTATATTTTCATCTTCAGGTGATTGAATCTGCATAATGTCCCTGTACAATAAGATTCGAGCATTGTGTAATCCAGTGAGGAAATTCAAGACCAGTAAATATTGATTGATTAACCGACACTAAATAAAATGTTAGTGCTTTCTTCAAACTCAGACTCTCTGCTGCGGCTGTAGCTCAAAGACAAAACAATTGTCTTATGATCTTTGTTGAACAAGGTCTGATTGTCCTGTACATGTACAATGTGGGGTATTTTTAAATACTTTACTAAACCACATTCAATACTATGTTAGAGACAAGTTAGTTATTACTCACATATCAAAGTCTTTTCATCTGCAAGAAAGAAGAATAGCTGGGTGCTGCCTGGAGAGACTGATGAGGGACACAGGCTGGTGTGAAGGAAATATTTTAATGATATTGATGATGATATTGCTGAATTTGGCTGTGTTTGCTGATACACGAGAATTATGAGTATAGAAGGCTCTCATAATTAAAACCCCTCTGAAAGTCTCCCTAATTCGGATTAAAATAGGCTGGAAGAGTTTTTGTCAGGCTGAGTTGTTGAGAGTTTTCATGTTTGTTTGTCTAACTGCAGTGTTGTGCATGCGTTGTAGCAAATCATAATGAATCAGTCCACAGCCAGGGTAAAATGAACTAAACTTGAGTTATCTCACCAAAATTAAATGACTTCAGAAGGAATGAAACAATAATGATAACGTATGAAAAGCTCAAACAGCTCAATGTTGTATTATTTGTTTGATTTATTCTTAATCTATGTATTGTATGGTAATAATGAATAACAAAACTTAATGTATTGAACACATTCCGAAACAAAGAGGATAAGACAGAACCAGACGCATGCATGAAATACTTGGCTCTATGAAACCTGATGTACTTATATGGTTCTGTTTTCTTCAAGGTTGTGTCTTCCTGGTCGAATGTACTTATTGTAAGTCGCTTTGGATAAAAGCGTCAGCTAAATGTGATGTAATGCAATATAGTCAGACAGTAATTGAAACTTTTGCGCTGTTGCTGCAAAATGAAAACCTTGTTGATTGTCTGTTTCCAACTGGCCACTGGAATCAGATAATTGATATACGTTGAAGTTCAATTACAGTTTAAATATAGTTTAACATTCTTTATTAAACTGTTTCAAATTATTTCTAGTACAATTGGTCTACAGACATTACTACAATCCTAATAGTTGTCAAATACTGAGCTTATGAACAATAGAGTGAAGGTCGCTGGTTAAGCCAGGATCAATATACTTGTTGAGGTTTTATTGTGCACATAATAAATGTGTTTAAATGAATTGAGCAATTTTAAAGGAGTATAATGTTGCAATTGTTAAGATAAGTAATTGCTGTTCAAAGATAGATGTTGTTTTCTCCTTCTCTCGTTCACGAGCACACAACATAAATCATAAACATTTACAAATCCGAACAGACAGAGAAGTAAACTAAACTATTTTGCTCTTCATTTTTAAATGGGATTTTCCGCTACATAACAGAAGACTTAATACAGGACTTAAAGAACGTTTTAAAGACAGGTCATGGAGAGGTTTGCATTTTGGACGGAATCTCCCCCTTCTTCTGCTCCTAAAATCCTGCACCCGAGGTCAATCACAGGCGTGACCTCTGGAGGGGCAGAGAATCTGAGCAAGACCACAGAGCGACCATTGGGGGTTTTATGGCCTAAAGACACAAAGAGGAACATCTGGCTACCCCCAACCAAACAAACACACACACACACACACACACGTGTAAGTGATTTACAGTTACTAAATCAGCCTACTATCACCTAAAGAACATATCTAGGATTAAAAGACTAATGTCACAGCAGGATTTGGAGACACGTGTCCATGCCTTTATCTTCAGTAGACTCGACTACTGCAATGGTGTCTTCACAGGTCTCACTAAAACATCTATTAGAAAGCTGCAGCTGATTCAGAACGCCGCTGCTCGAGTCCTCACTAACACTAAGGAAGTGGATCACATCACTCCTGCTCTGAAGTCTTCACACTGGCTTCCTGTGTGTCAAAGAATAGATTTCTAAATACTGCTGCTGGTTTATAAAGCACTGAATGGTTTAGGCCCAGAATACATTTCTGACCTCCTGCTAAACTATGAACCATCCAGATCTCTCAGGTCTTCAGGGACTGGTCAGCTTCCTGTCCCCAGAGACAGATCTCTCAGGTCTTCAGGGACTGGTCAGCTTTCTGTCCCAGAGTCGGAACTAAACATGGAGAAGCAGCGTTCAGTTATGATGCTTTTAATTGAACTATTCATATTTTAGACCGCACTGTAACTTTTATCCATGTATTTGTCATTTTAATGTTTATTTTATTAGCTTTTCTTTTAATGCTTAATGTCTTTCATTTTTTGTAAAGCACTTTCAATTGCCTTGCGTTGAAAGGTGCTATATCCATCTGATGGAGATGGATAGAGGCATTTATTTTAATTGTAGCAGTCAGTTTGTGGTTCTGGCAGCATTGTTGAGCATTTTTCATAGATGTGTTTTCATGCCTCTGTGCAAGGCTTAGTCTTTCTATCTGTATAGCCACTGGTGTAAAGTAACTAAGTTCATAAAGTCAACAGGTACTATATTTGGGCACTATTTTGAGATACTTGTACTTTATTTGAGTATTTAAATGGTTTGCTACTTTATTCTTCTACTTCTACAGTTCAGAGGTACATGGTGTACTTCTACTCCGCTACATGTATTTAATCCCTTTAGTTACTTCACAGATGTGGATGAATGATGTGAAATTGAATCAAGTGTTACATCAGACTGTAGTTCCACCTGGAGTAAATCCACCAGCTACCCTGCAGTCTACAAAGTATTTCAGACTAGCTGCTCCTTCACCAGCTACCCTGCAGTCTACAAAGTACTTCAGACTAGCTGCTCCTTCACCAGCTACCCTGCAGTCTACAAAGTATTTCAGACTAGCTGCACCTTCACCAGCTACCCTGCAGTCTACAAAGTATTTCAGACTAGCTGCACCTCCACCAGCTACCCTGCAGTCTACAAAGTATTTCAGACTAGCTGCACCTCCACCAGCTACCCTGCAGTCTACAAAGTATTTCAGACTAGCTGCACCTCCACCAGCTACCCTGCAGTTTACAAAGTACTTCAGACTAGCTGCACCTTCACCAGCTACCCTGCAGTCTACAAAGTACTTCAGACTAGCTGCTCCTCCACCAGCTACCCTGCAGTCTACAAAGTACTTCAGACTAGCAGCACCTTCACCAGCTACCCTGCAGTCTACAAAGTACTTCAGACTAGCTGCTCCTCCACCAGCTACCCTGCAGTCTACAAAGTACTTCAGACTAGCTGCACCTCCACCAGCTACCCTGCAGTCTACAAAGTACTTCAGACTAGCTGCTCCTCCACCAGCTACCCTGCAGTCTACAAAGTACTTCAGACTAGCTGCACCTCCACCAGCTACCCTGCAGTCTACAAAGTACTTCAGACTAGCTGCACCTCCACCAGCTACCCTGCAGTCTACAAAGTACTTCAGACTAGCTGCACCTTCACCAGCTTTGAGAACACTTTGATGATAAATCATTATAAAACATATCATATATATTATTCTGAAATGGACCAATCTGCACAACGACTGTCGCTATTTCCACTATATTTTGATGAGAATACTTTTCTACTTTCACTTGAGTAACATTTTTAATGCAGTACTCTTGCTGTAACATAGTATGCATACACTCTGGTACTTATACTCAAGAACAAGCGGCTGCAGATTGTCACGTAGTGATCGTCTTCTCAAATAGGACATCTTTGATAAATAGATTCTGGCCTATCAGAATCGAGTTGGCGGCGTGGTGTTGTTGCAGGAAGTCCCGACGGAGAATAATTTTGCGGTAACACATCTCTATATACATTGATACAACATTACGTGTTGATAGAACTCATCACATAATGAAATAGGACCCCACGGTTTGATGATTGATAGGTGTGTGGGCTGTTTTCCGTTTTCACACACAGGACAGTGGGGGATCCACAAATGTAAAGTAATTCACACAGCCTTTTTTCCTCTGTGAAGAGCAGCAGGTTAAGCTTCATTTAAATATGTCGTGTAGTAATACTGTAGATGGATTTATTTTTCATCTCAAGAGAGAATGTGTATTTTTATGTTAGTATTTCAAAAAAATCCCCCCAGACAGCGCCGCTGCGGGGTTGGGTTTTCAGCATGTCAATTTTGTCACACAAATGTGCCTTTTTATTTCATACAGTTCCATTTGGATTGAGACAAGGAAATAATCCAAACCTCATGCGTGGCGTTTCACCGTCAAGGGGGCGATATAGCCATCTGTATGTCTTATATGTCTTAAATGACATGATGAATTGGAAATGGGGGACCCTGATGTAAACAAGACGAAAGTCTTTCTCTGGTCTGCATCCCCTTGACAATTGTATTTTTTGAGCTGTACTGTACTGTACCCAATATACAAGCTGTTAATAAACTTTTCAATCAATCAATCAATATGTAATTACATTTCAAATACTGACTTGAGCCCCACCACTGTATGAGTTAGCCCTACCATAGATTACCCAACAAAAATACTCTGGAGCTGATAAGTCAATGAATTGCTTACCATGACAGGCACACAATAAAACAGTGGAAACAAACATGTGTTTGACTTTCATTAGTGAATAAAACTGTGTGCCCTTTTATAGTCTGAGTCCAATATTGTGCATTTATATATATATTATATACATATCCTACATATATGCTAAGGTCCCGCTACTGACACGATAGCAGTCATTTCGTGCGCATATGTGTAATTAAACCCATGATATCGAAATCTCAATCCAGCCAGGTACCCAGAGTTGGCAAACTTGCCCACACCCCAATAATATGTGTATTGCAGATCTACATGAATCACACAAACGACCTATTTTGGATTCAAAAGGTGACAAGTTTGCATCCCTGCTTGTTATCCTTTCATTACAGAGCTGGGAAAATGGTGTATTGATTGGATTCTGATCCGTGCAAGTCCTATTTTAACTGACTTTAGTTTCTAATATTAATGATAATTTGATTTCATCCCATAAGTAATTATTTACATTTCACATGATGGATTAGTGTTCCAAATGTTCCCACTAATTTCTTTTATGATTGAGCCACTGGTAAAGAGAGACATTGATGACCCTGTGTTCCGTTTGTTGTCTATGGCTTCGGACGGCTTCACTAAAAGTCACCCAGCTCTGCCCTACTACAGACCGGCTGTGTGCAGTCACAGAGATGCTATGCCTGCGCTACATGACATTAATAGTCTGGTCCGAGAATGGACACCATTTCCTGCTCCCAGAGAGAATGACATTCCTCAAACTGAACTCTACAAGCCGTTGATACTGTCTCACATGGGTCTGCTTCCCCCCACCGAGCCATGAACTGAAAGCTTGACGTCTGCTCTGAACACTTGGAAGCCTCCCTGTCACACCAGCTCCAAACCCTTGGGTCAGTCAGATGAGTCAAACGGCTTCACTTGGGCACAGGGGTCAGAAATATGACTCTCGTTACCACAAGAGTGGGTTGTTTGTTTTTTTAAGGCTATCCATACTGCTATGCAGAGGATGCCTGTAAGATTGGCAAGCTGTGAAAAGCCCCTACCATTTTTAGTATAGGCCTGATGTCAGGGGCCTCTTACTGTATACTACAGTATACTCTTACTACATATATTTACATTATATAGACCATGAGGCTGCACGGAGCTTAGGCTAAAAATACAGCCATTCTGTTCTGCTCTAAAGATTCAATTTATAGATTCTATATCAAGATAGTTTGTTTTTATTGTTTCCAATGATAACGTCACCTTAAGTGGAGGAATGCAAACCTGTTTTCAAATGTAAGGTTTTGAATTTGTTTGACATTTCTCAGTAAAGACACCCTCAGACGCCCACTATCATTCATGCTCCTTCAGTGGCAACTCAGATGTTAAGGGGGTTGAAGCTCTTCCTCCCAAATCAGAGATGCTTTGTTTTTGTTTTGTTTTTTCAACAAAGGTGTGCATTTCCTGCATAATATATGGTTCTCACAATTGTTTTTGTTAGTTGCGCACAGCTGATACTGAGTTTTCTCGAGTGATGGATTATGACCTCTACCATGCTTACATGGACTTGTATGTTTTAGTTCATATCTAACTGAAGTAAGAGAGAATAGAGAGAGCTGTGAGAGAGATGGGAGATGAGGATGTGAGAGCGATGTGGAAGAGAGAATAGAGAGAGGAGGATAAGAGAGGGATAGGAAAGAGAGAAGAGTTATTTGCAAATAGCGTGTTGACACTGAGTTTTCTCGCTTAATAGCTTATAGACGATACCATGGTTAAATAGACTCCTACGTTATTATTACATTATGTGACATATGTAAGAAAAGGGAGGGGAGAGTCAATTATATTTGAGTAATTGATCTCATATTGAAACATTCATTTCTCAAACCTATGTTTTATGGAAGAGGAAATGTACTTCTGATAAACTAATCTTTTATCAAACGGTAAATGGTGAATTAATATAATATTTAGAATCATTGAGAACGGGTTATATCCACAGGGACTAGCTCACCTTTAACTTAAAATAACATTTCTCTGCTTTGGACTGATGAGTATATGATTCTTGCATGTTAAATGACTAACACAAACCTTACATTTATCATGTGCATGTGTCAGGAAGGCTCCCAAATAATTCTGAGGGGCCTATCCTAATTTTGTAATTGAATGATAATGTGCTAATCCATTACTTTGAGTTGTCTGCACTCAGGAAAACATCTCTATCAAGTGTTAACCCAATCACTAGGACAGCTCTGAAGGTCAAGGGTCAGAGAGAGAGGATCACACCCTCTGGCTGCAGAGAGCACCCCCAACCACGGGCAAGGAGGCACGAGGTCGTTCGAGATGAGAGGATTCTAATCTTCAACTTTCTGATGGGATGGGATGCTTCTTCATCTTTCTGCTCGGGGGGGGGGCAAACAGACAACTCTGCAGGACGAGCGATGGCTTCAGAGGCTCCATGGTTCTTGGAAGGGCAGATTTCTTCCTAAACATCTCCCATCACGGGTCGGGGCATCTGGATGTGCTATTTGGAATAGGCTCTGCTCTCAAGCAGATAGCAGAAGGAATGCAGGCAGATGAGCCTCTGTTTCACTGGGAGATCATAAAGTGCTCACTGAATGAGCCACAAAAGCAGAGCAATTGGGGGGGTTTGAAATACGGTGCTCTGGTGAAGAAGAGTTTTGAGCCAATCAGCACTCAGTGCTAATCTACAGTATCAGGATGCCTTCACACACCAGACATTCTGTGTCATAAAGAGAGGAGGAGAACGAGTCAGGAGGACATGTTCTTCTAGCTCTCGTACAAAGATAACATTTGAATTGAATGACCAGATGTTTACAGATGTACAATTAATGATTGTCTTTATATTTCCGATGAACAGATATGTGTTAAATAGTGGTGACAAATATATTTTGTCAGATCAGATTACACTTTCACACTAAACAAAATAAATTAATTGATATTTTCAGATTGATAAGGTATTGAACAATAAGATATTTCTAATATTATAACAGACAATGTTACTATCCTTAATCATTACCAGGTAAAATGTACAACGAGGAAACCAGATTACCAGGTTCCCAATCCAGGTGCTACTGCATGCTACATTGAGATAGAAAAACAAATGTTCTATCCACTCCACTTAAATACTCAGCAGGTGATGTAGATTTTTCAAAAAGGCCTTAATCACTCCTTTTAAACAAACTAAAACTAATTCTGCAGCAAGTTTAATGTTAAACTACGCACATGAACGTATTATTAGCAACTGTTTGCTGTTCCAAAATATGCCAGAATCTATGCATTCTCCTATGTTTAGCCCAATTCCTTTCACGAAAGCTGGTTTAGTGAGCTGGACATAGCATCCAGAATTAGCAATGAGGCTGAGGTACAACTTTTCCCCATAGAATCTTAACAGTACGAGGGCTTAGTCTCTCTCATTGTTGATACAGTAAATAAAATTACCTGCCTGACGGTTTCAAACGAATAGATGTTTTGACTTTTCCTTGAATAAAGAACAGATGTTTTGACTTTTCCTTCCTCAGGTTGTTGAAATAAAATGCCTAACTTTTCCTTTTCAGATGTTAAACAAATGTATTTGAATAAAATGTATGTAGTAAAGTGCCTTACTCTTGAATAAGTGTATTGAAGTAAACGAAAAGTAATGCTAAAGATTGAGGACACTGTACCTTTACAGATTACAGATTGATCGATTCATCACTGTGAATTTATACCTTAACTGTGAATTTTAACTGAATCCCTAATGATTCTGATTTATACCTCAATTGGATTTCTTATAATCCTACATTCTAATTGTGTTTTAATAAGTAATTGCCTTGAAGTGAATCTTTAAGATGTAAGCTGAATTTGAATTTGTGTTTGATGAATGAGATTAACTGAGGGATAAATGATAAAAAGATCCTGCTTTTAAACATATATTTTACTATTATATTTTTGTATTGCATGTGTTATTATTGTGCCTTTTTGACAAAAGAAATCAAACACTGAAGAGAGATGATTTTCTATTATGGTTGTCTGTATCAACCATTGTGATTGACTGTTTCAATCTTATTCTGCTTTTGATGTGATTAATGTAATGAGAAATCCACACAACTCTGAGGACGTTTTATTTGATTTAAGTAGTGACTGAAATATTCTTAGACTAATGTTAATTGGTTATC
>CM070431.1:1856602-1878766 GCA_036324595.1 Champsocephalus gunnari
AATTTATTGATAACCAATTAACATTAGTCTAAGAATATTTCAGTCACTACTTAAATCAAATAAAACGTCCTCAGAGTTGTGTGGATTTCTCATTACATTAATCACATCAAAAGCAGAATAAGATTGAAACAGTCAATCACAATGGTTGATACAGACAACCATAATAGAAAATCATCTCTCTTCAGTGTTTGATTTCTTTTGTCAAAAAGGCACAATAATAACACATGCAATACAAAAATATAATAGTAAAATATATGTTTAAAAGCAGGATCTTTTTATCATTTATCCCTCAGTTAATCTCATTCATCAAACACAAATTCAAATTCAGCTTACATCTTAAAGATTCACTTCAAGGCAATTACTTATTAAAACACAATTAGAATGTAGGATTATAAGAAATCCAATTGAGGTATAAATCAGAATCATTAGGGATTCAGTTAAAATTCACAGTTAAGGTATAAATTCACAGTGATGAATCGATCAATCTGTAATCTGTAAAGGTACAGTGTCCTCAATCTTTAGCATTACTTTTCGTTTACTTCAATACACTTATTCAAGAGTAAGGCACTTTACTACATACATTTTATTCAAATACATTTGTTTAACATCTGAAAAGGAAAAGTTAGGCATTTTATTTCAACAACCTGAGGAAGGAAAAGTCAAAACATCTGTTCTTTATTCAAGGAAAAGTCAAAACATCTATTCGTTTGAAACCGTCAGGCAGGTAATTTTATTTACTGTATCAACAATGAGAGAGACTAAGCCCTCGTACTGTTAAGATTCTATGGGGAAAAGTTGTACCTCAGCCTCATTGCTAATTCTGGATGCTATGTCCAGCTCACTAAACCAGCTTTCGTGAAAGGAATTGGGCTAAACATAGGAGAATGCATAGATTCTGGCATATTTTGGAACAGCAAACAGTTGCTAATAATACGTTCATGTGCGTAGTTTAACATTAAACTTGCTGCAGAATTAGTTTTAGTTTGTTTAAAAGGAGTGATTAAGGCCTTTTTGAAAAATCTACATCACCTGCTGAGTATTTAAGTGGAGTGGATAGAACATTTGTTTTTCTATCTCAATGTAGCATGCAGTAGCACCTGGATTGGGAACCTGGTAATCTGGTTTCCTCGTTGTACATTTTACCTGGTAATGATTAAGGATAGTAACATTGTCTGTTATAATATTAGAAATATCTTATTGTTCAATACCTTATCAATCTGAAAATATCAATTAATTTATTTTGTTTAGTGTGAAAGTGTAATCTGATCTGACAAAATATATTTGTCACCACTATTTAACACATATCTGTTCATCGGAAATATAAAGACAATCATTAATTGTACATCTGTAAACATCTGGTCATTCAATTCAAATGTTATCTTTGTACGAGAACTGGAAGAACATGTCCTCCTGACTCGTTCTCCTCCTCTCTTTATGACACAGAATGTCTGGTGTGTGAAGGCATCCTGATACTGTAGATTAGCACTGAGTGCTGATTGGCTCAAAACTCTTCTTCACCAGAGCACCGTATTTCAAACCCCCCCAATTGCTCTGCTTTTGTGGCTCATTCAGTGAGCACTTTATGATCTCCCAGTGAAACAGAGGCTCATCTGCCTGCATTCCTTCTGCTATCTGCTTGAGAGCAGAGCCTATTCCAAATAGCACATCCAGATGCCCCGACCCGTGATGGGAGATGTTTAGGAAGAAATCTGCCCTTCCAAGAACCATGGAGCCTCTGAAGCCATCGCTCGTCCTGCAGAGTTGTCTGTTTGCCCCCCCCCGAGCAGAAAGATGAAGAAGCATCCCATCCCATCAGAAAGTTGAAGATTAGAATCCTCTCATCTCGAACGACCTCGTGCCTCCTTGCCCGTGGTTGGGGGTGCTCTCTGCAGCCAGAGGGTGTGATCCTCTCTCTCTGACCCTTGACCTTCAGAGCTGTCCTAGTGATTGAGTTAACACTTGATAGAGATGTTTTCCTGAGTGCAGACAACTCAAAGTAATGGATTAGCACATTATCATTCAATTACAAAATTAGGATAGGCCCCTCAGAATTATTTGGGAGCCTTCCTGACACATGCACATGCATACATGTAAGGTTTGTGTTAGTCATTTAACATGCAAGAATCATATACTCATCAGTCCAAAGCAGAGAAATGTTATTTTAAGTTAAAGGTGAGCTAGTCACTGTGGATATAACCCGTTCTCAATGATTCTAAATATTATATTAATTCACCATTTACCGTTTGATAAAAGATTAGTTTATCAGAAGTACATTTCCTCTTCCATAAAACATAGGTTTGAGAAGTGAATGTTTCAATATGAGATCAATTACTCAAATATAATTGACTCTCCCCTCCCTTTTCTTACATATGTCACATAATGTAATAATAACGTAGGAGTCTATTTAAACATGGTATCGTCTATAAGCTATTAAGCGAGAAAACTCAGTGTCAACACGCTACTTGCAAATAACTCTTCTCTCTTTCCTATCCCTCTCTTATCCTCCTCTCTCTATTCTCTCTTCCACATCGCTCTCACATCCTCATCTCCCATCTCTCTCACAGCTCTCTCTATTCTCTCTTACTTCAGTTAGATATGAAATAAAACATACGAGTCCATGTAAGCATGGTAGAGGTCATAATCCATCACTCGAGAAAACTCAGTATCAGCTGTGCGCAACTAACAAAAACAATTGTGAGAACCATATATTATGCAGGAAATGTACACCTTTGTTGAAAAAACAAAAACAAAAACAAAGCATCTCTGATTTGGGAGGAAGAGCTTCAACCCCCTTAACATCTGAGTCACCACTGAAGGAGCATGAATGATAGTGGGCGTCTGAGGGTGTCTTTACTGAGAAATGTCAAACAAATTCAAAACCTTACATTTGAAAACAGGTTTGCATTCCTCCACTTAAGGTGACGTTATCATTGGAAACAATAAAAACAAACTATCTTGATATAGAATCTATAAATTGAATCTTTAGAGCAGAACAGAATGGCTGTATTTTTAGCCTAAGCTCCGTGCAGCCTCATGGTCTATATAATGTAAATATATGTAGTAAGAGTATACTGTAGTATACAGTAAGAGGCCCCTGACATCAGGCCTATACTAAAAATGGTAGGGGCTTTTCACAGCTTGCCAATCTTACAGGCATCCTCTGCATATCAGTATGGATAGCCTTAAAAAAACAAACAACCCACTCTTGTGGTAACGAGAGTCATATTTCTGACCCCTTGTGCCCAAGTGAAGCCGTTTGACTCATCTGACTGACCCAAGGGTTTGGAGCTGGTGTGACAGGGAGGCTTCCAAGTGTTCAGAGCAGACGTCAAGCTTTCAGTTCATGGCTCGGTGGGGGGGAAGCAGACCCATGTGAGACAGTATCAACGGCTTGTAGAGTTCAGTTTGAGGAATGTCATTCTCTCTGGGAGCAGGAAATGGTGTCCATTCTCGGACCAGACTATTAATGTCATGTAGCGCAGGCATAGCATCTCTGTGACTGCACACAGCCGGACTGTAGTAGGGCAGAGCTGGGTGACTTTTAGTGAAGCCGTCCGAAGCCATAGACAACAAACGGAACACAGGGTCATCAATGTCTCTCTTTACCAGTGGCTCAATCATAAAAGAAATTAGTGGGAACATTTGGAACACTAATCCATCATGTGAAATGTAAATAATTACTTATGGGATGAAATCAAATTATCATTAATATTAGAAACTAAAGTCAGTTAAAATAGGACTTGCACGGATCAGAATCCAATCAATACACCATTTTCCCAGCTCTGTAATGAAAGGATAACAAGCGGGGATGCAAACTTGTCACCTTTTGAATCCAAAATAGGTCGTTTGTGTGATTCATGTAGATCTGCAATACAAATATTATTTGGGGTGTGGGCAAGTTTGCCAACTCTGGGTACCTGGCTGGATTGAGATTTCGATATCATGGGTTTAATTACACACATGCGCACGAAATGACTGCTATCGTGTCAGTAGCGGGACCTTAGCATATATGTAGGATATGTATATAATATATATATAAATGCACAATATTGGACTCAGACTATAAAAGGGCACACAGTTTCATTCACTAATGAAAGTCAAACACATGTTTCCACTGTTTTATTGTGTGCCTGTCATGGTAAGCAATTCATTGACTTATCAGCTCCAGAGTATTTTTGTTGGGTAATCTATGGTAGGGCTAACCCATACAGTGGTGGGGCTCAAGTCAGTATTTGAAATGTAATTACATATTGATTGATTGATTGAAAAGTGTATTAACAGCTTGTATATTGGGTACAGTACAGTACAGCTCAAAAAATACAATTGTCTAGGGGATGCAGACCAGAGAAAGACTTTCGTCTTGTTTACATCAGGGTCCCCCATTTGACATACAGATGGCTATATCGCCCCCTTGACGGTGAAGCGCCACGCATGAGGTTTGGATTATTTCCTTGTCTCAATCCAAATGGAACTGTATGAAATAAAAAGGCACATTTGTGTGACAAAATTGACATGCTGAAAACCCAACCCCGCAGCGGCGCTGTCTGGGTGGATTTTTTTGAAATACTAACATAAAAATACACATTCTCTCTTGAGATGAAAAATAAATCCATCTACAGTATTACTACATGACATATTTAAATGAAGCTTAACCTGCTGCTCTTCACAGAGGAAAAAAGGCTGTGTGAATTACTTTACATTTGTGGATCCCCCACTGTCCTGTGTGTGAAAACGGAAAACAGCCCACACACCTATCAATCATCAAACCGTGGGGTCCTATTTCATTATGTGATGAGTTCTATCAACACGTAATGTTGTATCAATGTATATAGAGATGTGTTACCGCAAAATTATTCTCCGTCGGGACTTCCTGCAACAACACCACGCCGCCAACTCGATTCTGATAGGCCAGAATCAATTTATCAAAGATGTCCTATTTGAGAAGACGATCACTACGTGACAATCTGCAGCCGCTTGTTCTTGAGTATAAGTACCAGAGTGTATGCATACTATGTTACAGCAAGAGTACTGCATTAAAAATGTTACTCAAGTGAAAGTAGAAAAGTATTCTCATCAAAATATAGTGGAAATAGCGACAGTCGTTGTGCAGATTGGTCCATTTCAGAATAATATATATGATGTGTTTTATAATGATTTATCATCAAAGTGTTCTCAAAGCTGGTGAAGGTGCAGCTAGTCTGAAGTACTTTGTAGACTGCAGGGTAGCTGGTGGAGGAGCAGCTAGTCTGAAGTACTTTGTAGACTGCAGGGTAGCTGGTGGAGGTGCAGCTAGTCTGAAGTACTTTGTAGACTGCAGGGTAGCTGGTGAAGGTGCAGCTAGTCTGAAGTACTTTGTAGACTGCAGGGTAGCTGGTGGAGGTGCAGCTAGTCTGAAGTACTTTGTATTCTGCAGGGTAGCTGGTGGAGGTGCAGCTAGTCTGAAGTACTTTGTAGACTGCAGGGTAGCTGGTGGAGGAGCAGCTAGTCTGAAGTACTTTGTAGACTGCAGGGTAGCTGGTGAAGGTGCAGCTAGTCTGAAATACTTTGTAGACTGCAGGGTAGCTGGTGGATTTACTCCAGGTGGAACTACAGTCTGATTTAACACTTGATTCAATTTCACATCATTCATCCACATCTGTGAAGTAACTAAAGGGATTAAATACATGTAGCGGAGTAGAAGTACACCATGTACCTCTGAACTGTAGAAGTAGAAGAATAAAGTAGCAAACCATTTAAATACTCAAATAAAGTACAAGTATCTCAAAATAGTGCCCAAATATAGTACTTGTTGACTTTATGAACTTAGTTACACCAGTGGCTATACAGATAGAAAGACTAAGCCTTGCACAGAGGCATGAAAACACATCTATGAAAAATGCTCAACAATGCTGCCAGAACCACAAACTGACTGCTACAATTAAAATAAATGCCTCTATCCATCTCCATCAGATGGATATAGCACCTTTCAACGCAAGGCAATTGAAAGTGCTTTACAAAAAATGAAAGACATTAAGCATTAAAAGAAAAGCTAATAAAATAAGCATTAAAATGACAAATACATGGATAAAAGTTACAGTGCGGTCTAAAATATGAATAGTTCAATTAAAAGCATAATAACTGAACGCTGCTTCTCCATGTTTAGTTCTGACTCTGGGGACAGAAAGCTGACCAGTCCCTGAAGACCTGAGAGATCTGGATGGTTCATCATTTAGCAGGAGGTCAGAAATGTATTCTGGGCCTAAACCATTCAGTGCTTTATAAACCAGCAGCAGTATTTAGAAATCTATTCTTTGACACACAGGAAGCCAGTGTGAAGACTTCAGAGCAGGAGTGATGTGATCCACTTTCTTAGTGTCAGTGAGGACTCGAGCAGCGGCGTTCTGAATCAGCTGCAGCTTCCTCATAGATGTTTTAGTGAGACCTGTGAAGTAGTCCAGTCTACTGAAGATGAAAGCATGGACACGTGTCTCCAGATCCTGCTGTGACATTAGTCTTTAATCCTAGATATGTTCTTTAGGTGATAGTAGGCTGATTTAGTAACTGTAAATCACTTACACGTGTGTGTGTGTGTGTGTGTGTGTGTGTGTGTGTGTGTGTGTGTGTGTGTGTGTGTGTGTGTGTGTGTGTGTGTGTGTGTGTGTTTGTTTGTTCGGTTGGGGGTAGCCAGATGTTCCTCTTTGTGTCTTTAGGCCATAAAACCCCAATGGTCGCTCTGTGGTCTTGCTCAGATTCTCTGCCCCTCCAGAGGTCACGCCTGTGATTGACCTCGGGTGCAGGATTTTAGGAGCAGAAGAAGGGGGAGATTCCGTCCAAAATGCAAACCTCTCCATGACCTGTCTTTAAAACGTTCTTTAAGTCCTGTATTAAGTCTTCTGTTATGTAGCGGAAAATCCCATTTAAAAATGAAGAGCAAAATAGTTTAGTTTACTTGTCTGTCTGTTCGGATTTGGAAATGTTTATGATTTATTTTGTGTGCTCGTGAACGAGAGAAGGAGAAAACAACATCTATCTTTGAACAGCAATTACTTATCTTAACAATTGCAACATTATACTCCTTTAAAATTGCTCAATTCATTTAAACACATTTATTATGTGCACAATAAAACCTCAACAAGTATATTGATCCTGGCTTAACCAGCGACCTTCACTCTATTGTTCATAAGCTCAGTATTTGACAACTATTAGGATTGTAGTAATGTCTGTAGACCAATTGTACTAGAAATAATTTGAAACAGTTTAATAAAGAATGTTAAACTATATTTAAACTGTAATTGAACTTCAACGTATATCAATTATCTGATTCCAGTGGCCAGTTGGAAACAGACAATCAACAAGGTTTTCATTTTGCAGCAACAGCGCAAAAGTTTCAATTACTGTCTGACTATATTACATCACATTATATTTAGCTGACGCTTTTATCCAAAGCGACTCAGAATAAGTGCATTCGACCAGGAAGACACAACCTTGAAGAAAACAGAACCATAAGTACGTCAGGTTTCATAGAGCCTTCATGCATGAGTCTGGTTCTGTCTTATCCTCTTTGTTTCGGAATGTGTTCAATACATTAAGTTTTGTTATTCATTATTACCATACAATACATAGATTAAGAATAAATCAAACAAATAATACAACATTGAGCTGTTTGAGCTTTTCATACGTTATCATTATTGTTTCATTCCTTCTGAAGTCATTTAATTTTGGTGAGATAACTAAAGTTTAGTTCATTTTACCCTGGCTGTGGACTGATTCATTATGATTTGTTACAACGCATGCACAAGACGGCGGGTAGACAAACAAACATGAAAACTCTCAACAACTCAGCCTGACAAAAACTCTTCCAGCCTATTTTAATCCGAATTAGGGAGACTTTCAGAGGGGTTTTAATTATGAGAGCCTTCTATACTCATAATTCTCGTGTATCAGCAAACACAGCCAAATTCAGCAATATCATCATCAATATCATTAAAATATTTCCTTCACACCAGCCTGTGTCCCTCATCAGTCTCTCCAGGCAGCACCCAGCTATTCTTCTTTCTTGCAGATGAAAAGACTTTGATATGTGAGTAATAACTAACTTGTGTCTAACATAGTATTGAATGTGGTTTAGTAAAGTATTTAAAAATACCCCACATTGTACATGTACAGGACAATCAGACCTTGTTCAACAAAGATCATAAGACAATTGTTTTGTCTTTGAGCTACAGCCGCAGCAGAGAGTCTGAGTTTGAAGAAAGCACTAACATTTTATTTAGTGTCGGTTAATCAATCAATATTTACTGGTCTTGAATTTCCTCACTGGATTACACAATGCTCGAATCTTATTGTACAGGGACATTATGCAGATTCAATCACCTGAAGATGAAAATATAGATTCATCGATATGTACCATTTTAAGGAAATAGTTATGCGGCTTTCACACCAGCGCTTTTCAGTTTCTAGCTCCGGGCGGGAGCTTTTCTGGTTCAGCTCCGGTTTCCCTTTTCAGCTCCCGCTCTGTTCACACGGCCCACTGGCGCCCCAGAGCTGCCCCTGCTGCGTCATGACGTCACCGTTTACATCGCTGATTTGCCCCCCAACGGCAGCCATTACGGCACTCACAACAACAACAACAACAACAACTGCGTCGGGTCGATGATCGTGTTGCTTTTAATCACACGAAGCCAGAATAAATTGAATAACGACTTCTCCAACCTTATACTTTGCTCCAGAGTGCCGTGGTTCATTGTTTATTCATGTGTTTCTGCAGCATTTACCGACCGCTGCAGTGCTGGCTGCTCTTCCACGGGAGTTTATTCTCCCGTTAGCTCCCGGTTAGCTCCCGTTAGCTCCCGGTTAGCTCGCACTGCAGCGGCCGCTCTAAAGTATTCACTGTGCGACTCACACAAGCAGCTGATGCATATCCCCAGCTCCCCTTAGCCTCAGTGAATGTGTGTCAGTCTGAATTGACACTGTTTGGTATCACAACGCTGTTATGAAAGTTTCTCTGGTATCAAACGGGTGATGTTGGCATAGCAACCGAAGCTAAACTGACTACTTGCATCCGATAGCTGCAATAATACAAAACAACACGTCTGCGTCTCTCCACGATGATCGATAACAGTGAACGGATGGTCAAAGTAAGGTACAAATAAACAGAATCACACGAAGCCTGGTTAGTGTTGCCTGACTTTATAAAGTGTGTTTATAAGCACTACTGCTTGTAGGCAGGCTGACAGTCGACCCATGTTCAGGGGAGGTGGGTTTAGTTTCCTGCACGCCTCAACGTCGCCTCTTAGCTCCAAAGCTCTTGCCTCTGGACCGACAATTTTTTGGAGCTGGAAATGAAGCGTATTCCGGAGCTAAGAGCCGGCGCCGCTGCGGTGTGAACAGGAAAACCCGGCGCTTTTCAGGCTCTAGCTCCGAGCCGGAGCTGAAAAGGCGCTGGTGTGAAAGGGGCATTAGTGGTATTGACCGAAGCTCCGCAGCTGTAGCGAGGCGCTGCTAATGAAAACTCAAGTGCTCAATTTGTTGGTTTTTCTTTGTTATTAAGAATTGAGCAAGCATATCTTCCTCTTCGAAATCCCAGTTGTACTTCGCTAACACGCAGTGCCTGGGAGGGTGTGTTTGATTGTTCCCACCCTTACCTCACTTATGGACTAGGTCATGTTAGACAAGCAATCCAGTGGTTAGTTTTAGGGTCACCTCCATTGTTTTATTTTTTATTTATTCACTTTAAGAGAAAGGGATTTCAGAAACAAGTCTCACAAGTTTGTCTCGAGGTAAAATTAACAAAAGCTAACTATTGTTAGACTATGTTCCCCCCTTCTAAACTTATGAAATAATCAATGCCCTGATAATAACATCCATCATTATGGTTTACTAATAGTTATCACTTCACTTCCTCCTCCAGCACCTGGACACAGCAGGAACCTACGCCAGGATCCTGTTTGTGGACTTCAGCTCTGCCTTCAACACAACCCTCTGGCTGGAGGCTGCGCACCATCAGGACCAGAACCTCTCTCCATCAGGACCAAAACCTCTCTCCATCAGGACCAGAACCTCTATCCATCAGGACCAGAACCTCTATCCATCAGGATAAATAATGCAATGTTTAAATATTGCTTACTGCCCATATTTTATATTCTATAATTTATTGCATTCTATTTCTTAATATAGTTCGCTATCTGTGTCGTTTTTACATTTTTTTATTTGTATGTACGACACCTCCTCATACGTGTGAACATACCTGGCAATAAACCAGTTTCTGATTCTGATCTTTTTGTCCTCTAGGTTGCACTGCCATGTCTACAGTAGCGCAGAATGGACAGAGGAAACATGATTGGGCCTCAAGTTTTTTGCAGCCAATATACATTATCCTACAAACTTGGGATAGGAGGGTGAGTGAACAAGTTATCCATTGGTTGGAACCTACATCCCCAATGTTAGACGTACTAAATCCTGCACACTGCTCCTTCAAATGGACAATGTGATCATATGTCGCCATTTTGCAATTTCTGTTATTTTCAGTTGAGAAAGTTTCAAAGTAATCTTAAAAAATTCAACTTACTTTTTGTTTCTACTGTTTATAAGTATGATGTTTAAATATGAAATGCTGTATTCATTAGTTGTACTATAATTCTAACAATATTTTTACAGAACATTTTGTGATGTCATTTTGTTGAACCTGTTTGATTGGAAAATGTTAGAAAAAAGCTGTAAAATAACAGTATTCTCCCGTTAGAACTTTAGGTTCTGTATTTATTTTAGTGTTTGACAAATCTAATAAAAGAAAATGTAAAAAACTGTTTTTCTCATCAGAACTTTATTTAAGGTATTTTAATGTAACATTTTAAGACAATGGATTTTGAAAAGAGAGGAAAGTTTCCTCTAAAATCTTTAAGGACAATTTCTGTATACTAATTGCTTTTGCACTTCATTTCAGTTAAAGTATTTTTACTTTTAATTTTATGGTTTTTGTTTTGCCCGTAGAAGTTGTAGTGCTGTACTTTTATTAAAGGTTATTGACTGTAAAAAGAGCAGATACATCTGTAAAACCTGTGAAATCTTTTAAGGACAATTCCCGTAAATTAATGTTATAAATTCTGCAGAACAATTTTATAGAAAACAATAGCAATGTTCTATAGGATTCTATAGATTATTTTTGCAGAATCTATAGTAAATTCTATAGAATATTTGCCAATATTCTGCAGTATATTCTACAGATATTCTATAGAAACATCAATAGATTCTATAGAATATAGGTCACAAATGCTATGGTATTCTCCAGAACAGTTCTATAGAAAGCATCCATGGGGTTTTCTATAGGATTCTATAGACTATTTTCTACAAAAAAACCATCTACAGTGTATATTTTCTATACTATAGTATTCTATAGATTATTTCCCAGAATCTATAGTAAAACACATAGGCAATTTCTATAGTATATCCGCAAAAATCCTGTAGTATTCTACAGAAATTTTCTATAGAATTTCTATAGAATTTTCTATAGAATTATAGAATTCTATAGATTTTTGCTAAGGGTGGTGTTCGGATCAGGGGAGCACAGGTTCAGATCCCACTGCAGTCAGTATGTCGTGTCCCTGTACAGTATGTCGTGTTGAGACACTTCACCCCAAATTGCTCCTGTGGGGATTTCCCGCAGTATTGAGTATGTAAATCACTTTGGATAAAAGCGTCTAACACGTAATGTAATGTATAATACCACTGTATTTACATTGTTTAAAATTCTTCCAATCAATCCTGTTTTAAGAATGGCCTTCCTGGTAGCTCTTACCCCCTCACCGTCTGTCCCCAGTGTCCCCAACAGGCTCCACTCCCTTCCTGCCTCTCTGACCCTGTCTCTTAGTTTTTCCCTCTCTGTTTAGTACATGTTGCAGTGTAATATGATGTGTTCCACATTTTCTTTCACTCCACGGAGGAGATGTCGGAGAGAACGCGCTCTGAGGTGTGGTTAAACTTTACCCGTCTCGATGCTCGTGGACTAAAGTGCAATAAGAGTTTAGCATGTAAGGGCAGTAACACAAGCAATTTGTCTAAACATCTTGCAAAAGTGCACCACATTCAGACGGAGAAATGCACCGGTTTCGACTGTCTTCCTAGTAGCCCTGTAGCCCCATCCACGAGTAACTTTTCCACGCCAGGTATTATGTATGCTAGCAGAAACACATGGAGTTAAGTCAATTATACAAACATGGGTTAATGATTAGAGGTAACAGAGTTATTTATTTTGTTAAAGTTTCAGCTATTCTGTGTAAGAGTCGGTGAGGAGCTGATCATTTATTCCTGCAAATTACTCGGACCTACTAATTGACCTAACTGAAGTTATTGAGTGTAAGTTTACTGGTTGGCTCAGATCCACCAACGTCAGCAAGATCTCCCCTCTATTAACTTCCAGAAGAACCAGGTTCAATTAATTGCTGTTTCAATTCAGACGACCCTCAATCCTACCTTTGAAGCAGGAGAGGAGAGCGCAGATGTCTTTTAAGTTGTTCCAGTCCAAAAGGTGGGATCAGTTTATTTGAAGAAAAATAGGTCCAAACTAATACAGGGTTTTTACCTTCTCTCGTTACAACATTATAATCATACTAAACATATCATACTGGGGTTATTTTCTAATCTAAAACCTTAATTCATAGTTCACCCATTAAAGTCTTCCGACAAAATCCAAAAATAATGTCCTCGTGGTGGCGAAGGTTCTCTAATTAGTTCTAAAATCCCAACACATTTAAGAATAGTAGGTTTAAAAATCCCAAAACATTGTCACGGTCGAGTGAAGGAAGCAGGACCCAAATGCAGATAACTTTGAGAAACCCTTCATTTCAAGGATAATGAAAAACACGGAACACTCACCGGTGAACTCAGTCACCAACAAACAACGACCCAACACTGAAAGAGACAAGACTAAATACAGGGAGGGGTAATCACGAGACGAGAAACAGCCGGGCAGGGGAGGAGAAACACAAGGACAACAGGTGAACACAATCGGGTAATCAGGGAGGGAAACAGACAGAAAGCAGACAGGCAGGAAACGGGGGTGAACACTTAACACAATAAGACAGGAAACCCAAAGACAAGAAAAACACCAACACAGACAAAACTACAAACGTGACATAACATGAGAATCGTGACAGAACCCCCCCCTCAAGGGACGGATTCCAGACGTCCCTACCCACAAAAGTACAAAACCTCAAGCAGGGTGGGTGGAGGGGTTCTGGAGGAGGGACACCCAACTAGGGCCACCAGGGTGGGTGGAGGGGTTCTGGAGGACGGGTCTTGGGCTGACAGCCTAGGAACACAGCGGAGGACCAGGAAGGGGTCTCGGGCGGACGGCCCGGGGGCAAGGCAGAGGACCAGTGTGATGGCCACAGCCACACAGGGTAAACCAACTACACTGCATCCTCATCTTCAGTAGTTTTGCTCCAGTGCAGCTACAATAAAACATGCCAATTAACACCACACATTTGCTCTAAATGTTACCATGTCCATTGGGGGAGGTTACTTCCTGGTTCAGCAAAGGGTGTGGCCAAGCGCTGAGGACTCATAAATACTGCAAGGAGCCAATTGGGACAGATTGGGACAAACCACCTGCTTCCATGTCAAAGGGGGGATTTGGGTTTTGTCAGTGTCCTTTGTATGATGTGACTATTAATTATCCCTTGAGTTCAACTTGGTTTGACCAAGCCACTATATAGGTTCCTTGGTTTTTCATTGTAGGAGGTCCATTTGTTGAGTTAACACCTGTTATGTTTCTTTGAGGTATTTTCTGTTGAGCTCTTTTATAGGCCTTGCTATTATATAATGTTTTGTGGATTTTTGGGTAAATAAAAACCCTAGTTTATTTAAACCACTCCTGTGTCCTGTTGTCTTACTGCTTGGTCCCTGACAACCAGGAAGGGGTCAAGACAGAGTCCAAGGTGGGGACCATGGAAGGCCGAAGGCAGCGGCAGGAAGAGTCAGGGGGCCGGGCCCGAGGGCAAAGGCAACGGCAGGAAGAGTCAGGGGGCCGGGCCCGAGGGCGAAGGCAACGGCAGGAAGAGTCAGGGGGCCGGGCCTGAGGGCGAAGACCGCGGCTCTCAGGGGGCCGGGCTCGAGGGCGAAGACCGCGGTTCTCAGGGGGCCAGGCTCGAGGGCGAAGACCGCGGCTCTCAGGGGGCCGGGCTCGAGGGCGAAGACCGGACAGCTCCGGAGGCCGGGCAGGAGCCGGTGTCGACCGGACAGGATCCGGAGGCCGGGCAGGAAAGCGCTGATGGGACAGCTCCGGAGACCGGGCAGGACCCGGTGTCGGCCGGACAGAAACCGGAGCCGATCGGACAGGCTTCGGCAGGATCCTCCACGGAAGAGGACCAGGAGTTGGCAGGAACCCCGGCGAGACAGGGGATGGACATGGGGCTGGCAGGGCCCCCGGTAGAACCTCCAACGGCACGGGATATAGGGTTGGCAGGACCCCCGGCAGAAGAGTATTCTGCGGGACCTCCAACGGGACAGGACATAGGGTTGGCAGGACCCCCGGTAGGGGAGTAGTCGGCGGGACCCCCAACGAGACCGGACCTAGGGTTGGCAGGACCCCCGGCAGGGGAGCAGACGGCGGGACCCCCAACGAGACCGGACCTAGGGTTGGCAGGACCCCCGGCAGGGGAGTAGACGGCGGGACCTCCAACGAGACAGGAGAAAGGGTTGGCAGGACCCCCGGCAGGAGAGTATTCTGCGGGACCTCCAACGGCACAGGACACAGGGTTGGCATGACCCCCGGCAGGGGAGCAGACGGCGGGACCTCCAACGAGACCGGACCTAGGGTTGGCAGGACCCCCGGCAGGGGAGTGGACGGCGGGACCTCCAACGAGAAAGGAGAAAGGGTTGGCAGGACCCCCGGCAGGGGAGTGGACGGCGGGACCTCCAACGGGACAGGACACAGGGTTGGCAGGACCCCCGGTAGGAGAGTAGTCGGCGGGGCCTCCAACGGCACAGGACACAGGGTTGGCAGGACCCCCGGCAGGGGAGTAGACGGCGGGACCTCCAACGAGACCGGAGAAAGGGTTGGCAGGACCCCCGGCAGGGGAGTGGACGGCGGGACCTCCAACGAGAAAGGAGAAAGGGTTGGCAGGACCCCCGGCAGGGGAGTGGACGGCGGGACCTCCAACGGGACAGGACATAGGGTTGGCAGGACCCCTGGTAGGAGAGTAGTCGGCGGGGCCTCCAACGGCACAGGACACAGGGTTGGCAGGACCCCCGGCAGGGGAGTAGACGGCGGGACCTCCAACGAGACCGGAGAAAGGGTTGGCAGGACCCCCGGCAGGAGAGTATTCTGCGGGACCTCCAACGGCACAGGACACAGGGTTGGCAGGACCCCCGGCAGGGGAGCAGACGGCAGGACCTCCAACGAGACCAGACCTAGGGTTGGCAGGACCCCCGGCAGGAGAGTATTCTGCAGGACCTCCAACGGCACAGGACACAGGGTTGGCAGGACCCCCAGCGGAACCTCCAACAACACTTGCGTAGGGGCTTGAATTGGGACTGGAGAGGGAACTCGAGCAGAGACTTGAGAGGGGACTCGAGAGGAGACTGGAGAGGGGACTCCAGAGGGGACTAGAGGAGAGAGGAGAGACTAGAGGAGGGGCTAGAGGAGGGACTAGAGGAGGGACTAGAGAAGGGAACACAAGAGGGAAATCGAGAGGGGACTCAAGGGGGAACTGGAGAGGGGACTTGAGATGGAAACAGAGAGGGGACTCGAGAAGGGACTACAGAGGGGACTAGAGGAGAGAGGAGTAACTAGAGAAGGGAACTCGAGAGGGGAACTAGAGAGGGGACTCGAGGAGGGACTAGAGGAGGGCCTAAAGGAGGTCTGGGGCCAGAACTGGGGCTGAAACCATGGCTGCGGGGACCGGAATTGAAGCCAGAATCATGGCTGCTGAAGCCAGAATCCTGGCTGTAAGATCCAGCTCTGAAGCCGGAAACATGGCTTCTACAGATGACGTTTTTTTATGGATTTTTTGTCAAAGCACTTAAGATATTCATTGCTATCGGGATGTTAAGACCATTCCATGGAATATAACAAAAAGTGTATCTCGAGCCGGTTTCTGAAACTTACCTACCCCACCTTTAAGTTTATGTTAAATATTGTTTTTGTTTATATTTTGCTGGAAATAAACGTTGAAAAGCAACCAAAACGTCCAGCGGATTGTGTACTGCGAGTGTGACACTGCTTCCCAGGCCCAAGCTCTACATTTGGCCAAGAACAATAGCTTTTGAGGTGAAGGTTACAAGACAAACTTTTTGGGATTTTGGCCACTACATTCTTAGTGTTGGTGAGGAACCAGTAAGTGATGGATCCTCTTTCTTAGTGTTGGTGAGGAACCAGTAAGTGATGGATCCTCCTTCTTAGTGTTAGTGAGGACTCGAGTGTGAGTCTTTTTCATTTCATTTTCAAACCTTTATTTATTCAGATTGGTCCCATTGAGATCATAGATCTCTTTTTCAAGGGAGACCTGCAGCATATAGGTTCCACATGAAACATAAAACAATAAAGGACATTATACATTATATTTACAGGATACATAGTTATAGACATTTACAAGTGCCCATTGTATCAGCAAGCATTTCATTTACCCTAGCTTTAAAAACATGCAGAGGAATGAGATCGCTCAGTTTCAATTCTTGCTGAAGATTGTTCCAGCAAGTGGAGCTGAGCACATAAAAGCTGTCTTACCTGAGACAGTCCTTGCTCTTGGCACATCTAACAAGACCACATCATGTGACCTCAGACAATAGCTGCTTACAACTCTCTGTGTTATCAGAGAGCAGATATAATACGGGAGTTTACCCAACATAGCTTTATAAATAAAAGTGTACCAGTGACTGAGTCTCCGTACAGAGAGTGATGGTAAACCTGCCTTGGTATACAGTGTACAGTGATGTGTAAGCGCTTTACAATTTGTGACAAATCTCAGAGCACTGTGATACGCAGCATCCAATTTGTTCAGGTAATTGGCAGGTGCATTCATATACAACAAATCCCCAGAGTCCAGCACAGGTCAAAGGTCACAGAGCCTTTTCCTGGCCTCAAGCGAGAAACAGGACTTGTTTCTGAAAAAGAAACCTAGCCTAACCCTCAGTTTTTTAAGCAGGTTATTGACATGAAGTTTAAAAGAGAGACAATCATCAAGCCAGATACCCAGGTATTTGTAACAGGCAACAACTTCAAGTTTTGTTCCTTGCGTAGTTACAATATCTAAAACGGGCTCTGGTGTCTTTTTAGCTTTTGAAAAGAGCATTACCTTGGTTTTATCCACATTTAAAAGAAGCTTTAATTCAGAGAGCTGAGTCTGAATAGTGTTAAAAACTGTTTGTAATTTAACAACAGCCTCCTTAATGGAGGGACCTGCACAGTACATCACAGTATCATCCGCATAAAAATGTAAAGTAGCTTCATCCACATTTTCACCTACGCTGTTAATATATATGGAGAATAAAAGTGGTCCTAAAACAGAACCTTGTGGTACACCATTAGAAATGTTTAACCATTCAGAAGACAGTCCATCAAAATGAACACATTGGGACCTTTCAGAGAGGTAGTTCACAAACCACCCACTGCATTGCTGGATATGCCAATACTGAGTAGCCTCTGCTTCAAGATGCAATGATCAACGGTGTCAAATGCTTTGGAAAGGTCAATAAACAGAGCTGCACAACTCTGCTTATTATCTAAAATAGTAGTAATGTCATTTACCACTTTCATTGTGGCAGTGATGGTGCTGTGTTTCTTTCTGAAGCCTGACTGATGTTTAGACAGGATGTCATTTATACATAAAAACTCCTTTACTTGTTCACTCACTAAGCGTTCGAGCACCTTAGCCAGAACTGACAATTTAGAGATTGGCCTATAGTTATTTAAAATAGTAGCCTCCCCTCCTTTTAGTAAAGGCAAGACATAAGCAGACTTCCACACTTTTGGAATTGTGTTCGTGCTGAGGGAGAGATTAAAAAGAGAAGTAAGAGGTGGAGCAATAAAATCTGCAGCCATCTTTAAAAAGAAAGGTTCTACGTTGTCCGGGCCAGCCGGTTTCCTAGGATCTAACTTGGATAATGCTTCATGAACAATACCAACAGTTAAAGGAGTAAAACTGAAAGGGTTTTCCAGACCACTTTGTTCAGAGTCAAGGATTGGAGCGTTCACAGGAGCCACACAGCCAAACAGAGAGCCACAAGACACAAAATGCTCATTAAAGCAATTGAGCATAGTAGCCCTGTCTGATATAGTGCCAGATACTGTGGTGAGGCACGGAGGTAGCTCATTTGGGATATCACCAGTGGAAATCGATTTTATGGCTTTCCAAAATTTCCTAGGATTATTCAGGTTTTCTGTGGTAACCGACAAATAGTACTTTGATTTAGCACTTTTTATTTGAGATGTGAAGCTATTTCTTAGCTGCCTAAAACGTAGCCATTCTACCTCTGAGCCTGATTTCCTAGCCTTAGCCCAAGCATTATTTCTCTCATGAAGGAGACTGGACAGCTCAGCAGAAAACCAGGGATTGTTTCGTCCCTTCACTCTAAATTTACGCAGAGGTGCATGTCTATCTATAATTTTCATAAAACCAAGATAAAAATAAGACCATGCAGTTTCTACATCAGCACACAAATTGATTCTACCCCAATCAAAATCAAACAGATCATGTAAAAAACCCTGCTCCACAAAGTGTTTTTTGTCTCTCTTTGTGATGACACGTGGTTTAACCTTTTGGACCTTAGTGTCCCTAATTGTGGCTACAACACAGTGGTCACTCACATCATTAGCAAATACTCCCACAGATGAGTATTTATGTGGAACATTTGTTAAAATTAGATCAATTAAGGAGGATTTATTTGGGGACTTAATATTTGGGCGAGTAGGACTGTCTATAATCTGGGTAAAATTCAATGAGGTACACAGGTTTTTAAAATCCTCTGACACAGAAGTTAACCAGTCCCAATTAAAATCACCAAGCAGCACTATTTCCTTGTAGGAAAGTTGTGATAATAGTTTTGCCAAAGACGATAAAGACTCCTTGACAGCCGAAGGTGCCCTATAGCAGCCCACCACCATGAGCTGTTGACCCTTTGTTACCTCAATATTCACGGCTAAAAATTCTAGCTGTTTACTAACAGATTTGGAAACCATATTAGTTACACAAAACTTATTTTTCACATAAATGGCAACGCCACCACCTTTTTTAGGCCGGTCAGTACGATATACACTGTAACCATTTATGTAAATGTCAGAGGCCAAAATGGATTTATTTAGCCACGTTTCTGACAAGACAATGACATCAGCATCAGTCGAATTCGCCCAGATACGGACAAAATCTAATTTAGGTAACAGACTACGCACATTTAAATGAATTAAACCTAGCCCAGATCTAGATATAAAATCAGCAGGAGTAGCTATTTGACTAATACTGGTCGGTGGACCTGGATTTGGCTGTACATTTCCTGATAGTAACAACAATAAAAATACCAAGCACCTTTTCCTCTTAATCAACACACATACATTGTCAGCTGTTCTAGAGTCACCAGCAAACTTCGCGAAAGTGAGATTAGAGTTTAAAAAACAATTCTGAAGGACCATTATGGCAGGCATGTGAGAAAGACAAACATTTTCCGAAATGAATGTCCGCGACAGTGCAACCAGCAATTGTTTGTGCACCACCTCCGAAACTGTACAGGGGATGTCCACAGCGGGCGGCAGAACATACCCGAATCCAGTAGATTGTTCAGGACGACTAGCGATCCTCTCCTTGTCCAGCACAGCCAAGAAAAGGCACAGCAGAAACACGACGCCCGCCATTCTCCCAGTCCAGCACAACAGTATCCACGCTGTTCCCGGAGCAAGGTGGAGCAGGCCTCAGCTACAGCAGCACAGCAGAGTAGAGAAGGTAATCCCACCGCGTTACACCGGCTATTTCATCCACTTTACATCTCCGCCGGTAGCACAGGCGCGGAGAGGAGCGGCGATACGCGGTGTGAGGAGCGGCGAGAGGGGCAGCAAGAGGAGCGGCAAGAGGAGCGGCGATACGCGGTGTGAGGAGCGGCGAGAAGGGCTGCGAGAGGAGAGCCGGGACCACACTTCGACTCTTTATCTCTGCAAGAGTTGCTCCCTCTCGTGCTAAATCCACTCGGCGGCAAAAGTAGGATCCCAGAAGTGATTCGCCCAGTGTGGAGTGGCTCCAGAACCCTTCCCGACGTGCCTTTAGTGGAACTCGGGTTCGCTGTGGTGGATGAGGTTGAACGTGGCCCTCATCCGGAACTCAGCAAAGGTGGATCACGTCTCAGCGCTGACGGCGTCTCACTGTAGTCTCATAACTACAGTGTGTTTTGCAGCCCAGCTTCAGGTCCAGCTCCAGCACCTCCGACTCCGTCACTGCCGTCACCTGGAGCTCAGGTGAGTCTGCATGTTTACATAATGTAGTTTTTAAATATTTAGTTTTTAAATATATTTTTTCAGTGTCATTATTTTTTTTTAATATTTTTGTATTTTAATATTTGTGTTTATATTGTTTGTATATTTAATTGGAGTGTCTATCTATATTTTATATACATTTATTATTATTTTTCAAATTTGGATATATTTTTGTTTTATTGTTTATATTTAATATATATTTAGCAAATGCATTAGCTGAGTTGTAGTGTTTGGATATTTATTTTGATTATTTATATATTCTTTTAAATATTATATTTCTCTTTTTATTCATATATTTTTATAATAATTGACTTTATATTTAAATTTATATATTTATTTATATTCGGTTTTTTTCATGACCGAAAGAACGAGATCGCGGATACAAGCGGCCGAGATGGGTTTCCTCCGCAGGGTGGCTGGCGTCTCCCTTAGAGATAAGGTGAGAAGTTCGGTCATCAGGGAGGGACTCGGAGTTGAGCCGCTCCTCCTTCGCGTCGAAAGGAGCCAGTTGAAGTGGTTCGGGCACCTAGTTAGGATGCCACCTGGGCGCCTCCCTAGGGAGGTGTTCCAGGCACGTCCAGCTGGGAAGAGACCAAGGGGTAGACCTAGGACCAGGTGGAGGGATTATATCTCTTCTGGCCTGGGAGCGCCTTGGGATCCCCCAGTCAGAGCTGGTTGATGTCGCCAGGGAAAAGAAAGTTTGGGGCTCTCTGCTGGAACTGCTACCCCCGCGACCCGACCACGGATAAGCGGGAGAAGATGGATGGATGGATGGACTTTATATTTAGTTGTATTATTCAAATTTTAAATGTACTTCCAGTGTTTATGTATTTATCACATGTATGTTTTTTTCTGTATATAGCCATGTTTACATATTTAGTTGGGAGTGTGTATGGATCGTTTTTATATAACATTTTTTATTTCTCTATGTATAATTTTATAATTTATATATATTTTATATTTATTATTTATTTGTGATGTTTAAATGTCTAATTTTAGTCTTTTTTTATATTAGGTTCTAATTTTTGTATACATTTGTTATATATTTAGTTGTATTGTTTAAACTTTTATTATCAACTGTTTCAAATATATTTTTAAAGTTTTTATGCAGTTTTTTTAATTTAATTTATTAATTTGTAGTGTTTGTATATTATTATTTATTATTTGTATACGTATTTTCATCCTTACTGAGGTTGAACCTATATTATTATTTTTGTCTGCAGGTGGAGACTGTGAGCAGGTCAACCAGAGGGAACAACTCACACCTCCAGCTGCAGAGAGGAGCCTTCTGACAGCACAGGGACGCACCGGGACAGAAACACACACACCTCCAGCTACAGAGAGGGGTATCTGATGTAGCGTCTACTAATTTAAATAATGATTCACTGACAGATTAACATAAAATCCTAACACAGAATATAGATGTGTGAAATGGGTTGGTACTACCTTTATTTTGGCATATTTCGAAAATGTGACTCATAATTATTCATAAGTACAAATAGCAAACATGTTTAAATAAATAAAAATACTTCCAGTGGACTGAGGAGGAAGGGTGATCCTTTATGTTGTTACAAAATGTGTTTATTTGGCATATAATACTATAATAACTGATATTAAATACATTAATAATTATACAAAATCACTGGATGGAAATCAATGACAAAAATAGGTCATTAATAAAGAAATAATTTCAAGCAGGGGTGAGGTGACGTGCAACAACATTAACCTTTCTG